>PVJN01024910.1:0-30608 GCA_004026805.1 Lasiurus borealis
TGTACTATTGGGCAACCCCCTTCGACACATTCTAAGTGTCCATGTGCAGACCTCCTGCACAAGCCACATGCACAGCTGTCATCCCAATTTTAAACAAAGGTTAATTATTATTAACGAGAATGTTCGATACACAAGAACCTTACTTTTGTAAAGATATGGACGGCAACCAAAGCATTTACCCCAGAGATTTGCCCACTCCGGAGGGAAGAGTCCATTTTTTGAAGGCCTGGCACCCAGCAGAATACTGTTACACTGGATGCATTGCGGCCAATGTCACATAGCTTGGCGCCCTCTTCGATTTGGCTAATACTGTGCCAGGAGTTTGAGCCAATGTTCTGTGGAACAGATCACCAGACTGACTGGCATAGATGAGCACAGCACAGTGGGTCCAGCCCTGGTTTCTGTGTTTTTAAATAACCAGCAGAAACCCTTTCTGTGTCGAACACTTGCTGGGGTATAGTTCAGTAGTAGAGAATGTTAAAACGGCTGTGAGTTTAATGATTCGTGGCAGTGTGTATCTAGTACTTGCTAGGTACTCGATACAAATGCTTCCTCATTATACAAACCTACAATGTGGATAGATAAGTAGCTAGGTAGTGAGTAGGTTAAGAGGCCATTTATGAACCCCACGGGATGGAAAGTGAGGTTTAGAGATCCCTGCCCTTGACCTCACAAGTAGTGAGGTGCAGATCCCAGCCTTGAGCCCAAGCTTCTGGTATCACAACGAGGACTCCTCTCCTGCGAGGTCTCTTGATCAGCATTTCAGAGAGAGGGTTCCACCTGAACACTACATCAGAATGACCGGGGATATTTGTGTAGAATGCAGAGTCCTTGGCTCTGCTCTAGAAATACCAAATTCCTAGTACTCATCATGTTAATAATTTTCATAAAAGCTTTTTATACACACTACATTTTAAGCATAGTTGGTCTCAATACTAAAAAAAAATATTTGGTTAGGTTAATTTGACATGAAGAAAAGATAGTTCGAGAAGCATAGAGAAAAGAATAAACGCCAGTGCATTCTTAATAGTTTTTACAAATTGAGGTTTCAGTAAGAGATTCATAGGGGTGGTCATATTTGGGGAAGTTATCTTATTTGAAGTAATCTGTAGAAATAAGATGTTTTTTTTTTTTTAATCACATAGCTTTATCAGTCATATTCTGTGGGGCCCTCTGTCCATAAATAGCCCGCATCTGCAGCCCTGGTATACATATGGGGTGTATTATAAACAGAATCCCACTGCATCCTTATCGCCAGATAGGTTTGCTCTGACATAATAGCGCTGAGATATGCAGTGGGCATATTTAGTTAAATAACTAGTGTCTGGCTGTCTTCAGAGGTTGGACTGGGTGTGACCTTGAACATGGAGGGGATCCTGCGTGTGTCTCCGGTCTCTCAGCTGGGGAGTTGTTGAGGATGAATAATTGTTTCAGGATCCTCCAGGCATAGGAGGCCATCGGGGTTCATTCGGTGTGGATGAACACAATAGTGGGGGTCCATGCCAGTCCCCCCACACACAATAGGCTAGGTATTATCTGAGAGACATCAGCCTTTGGCTGGGTGTTTGTAATGTGATTATTTGCCGAAACGTACTTCCTGTCTATGCTTTGCTGGCTAAGTTCCACTGCTCCTAGGTTCTTCCTTTGTTCTTCGCCGTTTCTTCCGTGGCTTTCTCTAAACCGAACAGAGTGACTTGGCAACCACACAGATAACCCAGAGGAGTGTGTTGCCCTGACGGATGGATTTACATAGTTGGGTTGTTGACAGTTATCAGATTACCCAGAGAGCAGCCACATCACCACCTCCATTCCCGCCCTGCCCGTTCTTGAAGAAGCCTCTTCAGAGCTGTTTGTTTTTCTTGGTTATCGTAATGTTTAAAGATACTTTATGTTTGTTAAGTACACGCTTTATTCACAAGCAGGTCTGACCACCCGTGCTTGCTCAGGGATGTACAAAGTGAAATAATGTCACAGTAACCTCACACTCAGGTAGCCACCACCTGAGCACAGAGTACTTGGGTCAAACTGACTATTCTGCCTTTGGCCAGAGTTGCCTACAAGAGTCTTCCCCTTTTCATTCTTTGTTAGGGGGTGTTGGTCTCTTCCAGTCAAAGTCTAAATTCAGCTACTTCTGCTCATCTCTTTGGACGATAGGAGTTCAAAGCAGTTACTGTCTTCAGGGAGCTTACACTTAGGCTCAAAGGTAGTCAGGAAGGGTGAGGGCATACATTGTTACAACACCCAAAAAATATCGTAAGTGCTAAATAAGTAAAAGGCATGTAGGTGATGGTTCCATGGGGTTCTTAAATCTGGCCACGAGGAATTAGGAAACGCTGAGTACAGGAGATTGCTGTGAGATTGTCTTTAAAAATGGGTGAAGGTGGCCCCGTCAGTGTGGCTCAGTGGTTGAGTGTCAACCTATGAACCAAAAGGTCACCAGTTCAATTCCTAGTCAGGGCACATGCCCAGGTTTCAGGCTTGATCCCCAGTAGGGGACATGCAGGAGGCAGCCAAATGACGATCCTCTGTCATCAGTGTTTCTCTCTTTCTCTTTCTCCATTCCACTATCTCTAAAGTCAATAAAAACATACATATTTTTTAAATGGGTAGAAGTGGAATCAGAGCAGAGACAAAGAAATGAGATTGGGGTGTTGTATATAAAGGCAAGAATGTGATCAAAGACAGAGAAGTGGGAAGAGAGAAAGCCTTTTTGGGGACACAGAAGTATATTTAGGATGGAGAAAGCGGGGGAACCAACAGGAAAGAAATTAGGACCCAACCGTTAGGCATTCAGCTCCACATATCTTTCTCTGCTTGTCACATCCAATGCTTAAACACAATGCCTAAAAGGGACAGGTATTCCACGGAATTCATGGAAAAAAGGAAACATAACAAGGAAAGAGCAATGAACTTTGCTTGGAGGAGAGTTGGGATAATGTCATAGAAGAGTCATCAGCTGTTTTGGGTCTTTAAAAATGGCATCATTTGGTAGGCAGAAGGAACACATGAGCAGAGACACAAAGGAAGAACAGTATGACATAGCTCAGTGGTCTGCAAACTGTGGCTCGCGAGCCACATGCGGTTCGTGAGCCATGGTTTGCCACTCTGTTGACTAAAGAGTTTGCTGACCATTGGGATAGGCGTTTAGCCTGTAATTATTGGAATGGAGAGTCTAGGGTAGTGGTCGGCAAACTCATTAGTCAACAGAGTGACAAACCACGGCTTACGAGCCACAGTTTGCTGACCACTGACTCATAGCTCAATGTAACTGAAGCTGCCCGTGTGATCTGCTTGGGGGAGGGGGACAGTCGAGTGTCAGAAATGAGGCTGGGGAGATTCAGGGACAGAACCACAGAGGGCCTTTTGTGCTCTGCAAAGCAATTTGGACCTTTGCCATGGGAAATCACTGAAGGGTTGTAAAAAGGGAGTGAAATGATCATCAGATTTGCATTTTAGGAAAATCACTCTCCTGGTAGTGTGAAGGATGTCCTTGCTAGGTTCATATCGGAGACAGGGTGACCAGTTAGCCATCCTCCAAGTCTGCATGGGAGGCGACGAGGCACAAGCCAGGGCGTTGGAGGGGATTTAGTGCAGTGGGCAGTCTCAAATGATAGTTAGGCGATAAAAAATGACTGGCCACGGAACATAAGGTAAAAGTAAAAACCGAAGTGGATCATCCTAGTCTCTGGGCACCAGGGGGATGGGGAAGGGGTGGGGGGAGGGGTTGGGAAGGGAATATTGTGGTCATGAACCCAGTTAGGGAGCACACAAATGTGGGAGGATAGCTGGCGGGGAGTGTGGGGGTTGGGGGGAGGAAGTGGGGAATGGCAGTTTCCTAAAGCAATGAGGTCTAATACCTGAGAGCCTCTGTGCTAAAATGGTGGTTGTCCTCCAAAGTCCACTTTCACTTTCAGCTGAGAAAGGCCTGTCCATCTGGACTCTTCTAGGCGTCCCTCTGTCTCCGAGACAAGAATGGTCCTTCCTCTGGGTGCCGAGGGGGCACCTCTCCCGTGAGGATCTCCTGAGCGCCACAGCAGAGAAGGGTGGGAGGGTCAGATAGTCCTTCCTGCTTCTGCCACTTTCAGACTCCTTCAGCTTAAAAGACTAAGCATGGCCAGGGACTTATCTTGGGGTAGCATGTCCTGAGTTCTATTAGGATATATGAAGGGATTAAATAAAACCAGGTTTGGTGGGGGCATGGGGTAGGCAATGAGGTACAGGGCGAGGCGAGGCAGGAGAAATAAGTGGGGACTAGACTCTGGAGAACCTCATAAGCCACATGAAGGAGATTTCTCTTTATTCTCAGAGGAATGGAAAGCCAATACAATGAAACAGACAAGATATGACCAGCATTTTTATTTTTTATTTTTTTAAGATTTCATCTTACCTTCTGTGTGAAGAAAGTTTGAGGGTCAGTCTAGTGGATAATGCTAAACTTGTTGATTCAGAGAAGAGATACTGACATATTGAATTAGAGCTGTGACCATGGAGATGAAATGATTCATATTTAGAATTACATATGGTAGATGAGGGTGAATGAGGCCTCGAGGATGGTCCCTGTGTTCCATGGACAAGATAAGAAACATAGAAGAAGATGAGGTGGAGAAGTGAATGTTGAGGCACCTTGGGGCTATTTAGGAGCAGACATTTCACTGTATATTCAGCATATTCCTATTATTTCACATGGACCAGATTATAATTACTTTTGTGTCTGTGTCTGTTCCCCTTTATTAGAATGTGAGCTTCTCAAAGAAATGGAGCAGCATTTATTATTTTTAGTATTTTTATTAGTCTTATTAATTTTTGCATCCCCAGGACCTATGGCTGTAATTTGCACATAATATGTGTCCATTGTTTGTGAATAAACGATCTAACTGACCCCAAAAGCTCACACCATTTCTCCCTCACTGGTAGGAAGTACAGGAAAACACTGGAAAGGCAAGTTGGGGCACAACTGTGGGTGTTTTAAATCCCTGGCTCAGGAGTTACATTGTGACACACTGTGTAATTACGCCTTGAGTTTACAGTTACTTTCCAATCCAGCCTTTGTTTCAAATAATGCTTCTGTTATTTTAAAAACCATTGAATGTTTACTCAAGGGACGCTCTCTCCTAAGTAAATCAAGTCCAACCAAGCTACAGGAAAAGCAGAGATCATACAATAAAGATGAACTGGGCCCGCATGGTGCAGGATTCAATAAAATTAGGACGAATCTACAAGAATAATGTTATCTTGCCTATTCCTTCCCCCCCTCTCTTTCTTATATTTATTTATTTTTTGTGAGGTGTTTTTATTGATTGTAGAGTGAGGGGGAGCGAGAGAAATAACATAGTTGTGAGAAACATTGATTGGCTGTCTCCTGCATGCTAACGGGAATTGAGCCTGTAACCAGGAATTGAACTGGCAATTCTTCCATGCATGGGGCGATGCTCAACCACCCGAGCCACACTGGCCAGGGCATCCCTCTCTTTCTTTTCATGTCATATTGCAGGTGAGCATTTCGTCATCAGGGCAGATCTAAGGAGGGATTCAGTATTTGCCTGGTCCATTGCTGGGTTATGCTCACAGCATGGATATGAAGGAATTCATGTTAAAGGGCCACCACTCTTTCTTGGGGTCAGTATGATAGAACGGTATTTTGCATCTGTTGAATTTAGTTCTAACCAGATTAACAGCTTCTCTTTATGGTGGAAAAAGCTAACACTATACATGCCCTGTTTGGGATAGAAGACGCCTAACTTTGGCTTGTGCAAGACTGTTTATGAATTTAATTTGTGCCTGTAATGGATGCTGCTGCTTTAGTTTCACCCTTATTGGTTTCTTTGAAATAGATATTTTTAAGGACCCATACCTCTCTTACTCCCACTTGAAGTATGTATTTTGTCCACCTTCATGTGCGTGTGTGTGTGTTTGTGTGAGTGTGTGTGTATGTGTATGTGTATGTGAGAGAGAAAGAGAGTGAGAGTGAGAGAGATCGAGATCTCACTCATGCTTCATTCTCTTCCTTTGGAAGATTGTATAATCCCTGTCTAAGGTGAGCGGAGGAGATAGTGGTTGGCCTGAATGAACCCACAGTTCTTCTTGTAGATCTTAAGGATGAGAATTAGAAATGAGCATCACGTGACTGATGGCCCAATCAGATTGATTTTTGTGACTCCTTGTGGCAAGCGGGACTAAATATAGCTACAGACTCCTAGGCCGAGTCTACACAGTACAAAGGGTAGATCTGGCTGTTGTCCAGTAACTCCAGGCCACGAAGATGGCCAAGCTGAATGTAGGCCTTCACGTTGTCTGTGTTTTCTGAGGAAGTCTCAGTGGAGTGGTTAGGAGCCTAGCATGCAGAATCAAGACCGCCTGGGTTCATTTCTTCCCATGGACACTTACCAGTGGTCCAGCCTTAGTTCTCTTTCTAAATCTCCCCACATGTAAGATGAGGACAGTAATATACTTACTGCAGATGGTGGTTGGATTACAAGCATTGATACTGGGAAAATGTTTGAATAGGGCCTGATGCATAGTAAGCACTAAATCATTTCTCGTGCTATTACTGCCTAGGAAATGCCTAAGATGTGGGCTTTACAGAGACAAAGAGAGATTTGTGAAAGCAAGGTCATTGCTGCTTTTGGTCAAATGTATAGAATTTTGAACTTTTTGGTGAAGCATTAAATACCTGTCACCTACTTGGCCTTTTAAACCAACTTATTTTAGAGACTGCTTTCTATAAATATTCTCTAAAAGCATTGCAAGTGTCAAATTATCTAGAGAAGTTGAAGATATCAGTGTCATTTAATGAAGTTTGAAAACCTGAAGATAATTTAGTTTGGAAAATGACAGCCAAGGAAAATTTACTAGTCTGGATGTGCAAATGGGTTTATTAACAATTAAAATAATATTGCCCAATCAGGGGTGTGCAGGAGGCAGGTGATCATTGATTTTTCTTTCTCTCCCCCTCTCCCTTCTCCATCTTCTCTCTCCCTCTTTTAAAAAATAATAATATCAACTGTTTATTGAGGGCACTTTTTAAAATTTTTATTTAATTCTTTAATTTCATTTAATTCTTGAATTATTTAATTTTATTTAATCCTCGCACAATCCCAAGGAGCATTGTTCTCTGTTTGTTTTGTGTAACTAAGCTAAGGTTGAGAATGGCAGTGCAGCCTTTCAAGGAGCCAAAGCTGAGTAGCACAGAATGGGGATTTGAATAACAAAGCGCAGAGCCAGAGTTTTTATCTCTATGCAATGTTTCTCTCTCTATTGTGCATAGTAAAAACGATCATCAATATGACATGTAAAGCACTTTACGTCCCCTGTAAGTTGAAAACTTTTAAGTCCAGATTGTATAGGAAGCTTAATGAAGTTGATTGATTGCCCAGAATTATTTGGTTATGATCTGTAAGGTACCCAATTTTCTAATTTGTTTGTAACCATCTACAACTAGATGTTCTTATCAATTCCATACTTACCACTGACACAGTGAGCTGATAGAAGGGGAGAGTCAGCAGAAACGCCAGTGGGAAGGAGATTCAAAGAGGGGGCAAATGGCAAGGATGTGGGGAGAAAGCAGACCTGTAACTCTCTTGTCCACCTTCGTGTGTATGTGTGTGTGTGTGTGTGTGTGTGTGTGTGTAAGAAATAGAGAGAGCATACACACTTCATTCTCTTCCTTTGGAAGATTGTATAATCCCTAGCTAATGTGAGCAGAGGGGATAGTGGTTGGCCTGAATGAACCCCTAGTTCTTCTTGGTTGCCACCTTCTCAGTGACATGATGACTGTCTCCTTCTATTTTCTGTTTCTTTTTAAATTAATGATGTCAAAATTATACCAGAGAACATCTATGTTGGACTTCAATAAGAATAATCTTGACAGTATGGGTGTTCAAACACTAAAGGGTTGTGAGGAGGTGCTTTTCCCATAAGTTTGTAAAATACAGAATTCATTCCACCTGTTACTATGTCATACTGTGTCATCAGGTCTAAACTCTCAGCTTTTGGATAAAGTTAGCCCAATAGATACCCTGGGCGTTAGCTCACTTCTTTAAATACATAAGGCAAGTCATGGGTTGTTATTAGTTCGGTTTGAATTAGTAGCAAATCATTATACTCGACTTGGGAATTTGCCAATGAGGTGACAAGCAGAGTTAGGACCTGCCAATGATTGCCATTATCCATGCTGTTGGCTTCACCCATTCCTCTTAAGATAATTAAGATATTTATATCCATAAAGTGGAAAAGTGCCTACCTTAATCTATTTTATCTATAACATCTACACAGAATCCAGACACTTTAACAGACTGAATGTGAGATCAGGATCTTGGAAAAATACATGTATTAATAAACCCCTCATTCAGTCTTCCCTCCTCTCTGTAGCCACTTATACCAGAAATTACCATTGAGAAATAGTCCATGGACATCCGCCTGCTATAAATTCATTAGTTTATCCACTCATTCATTTCTTCATTCATTTATCAGATTTAACAACAAGCAGCTGTTAAATATCAGACACTGTGCTGAGTAGTGAATGAAACGTACAAAAGACTGTGGGCTAATACAGCTTATATTTTAATGGAGAGACAGTGAACAATATAAAGAGGCAAATATATAGCATTTAAGACTATTGCCCTAACTGGTTTGGCTCAGTGAATAGAGTGTCGCCCTGCAGACTGAAAGATCCCAGGTTCGATTCCAGTCAAGGGCTTGTACCTTGGTTGCAGGCACATCCCCAGTGGGGGGTGTGCAGGAGGCAGCTAATCGATGTTTCTCTCTCATCGATGTTTCTAATTCTCTATCTCCTTTCCTCTCTGTAAAATATCAATAAAATATATTTAAAAAAACAACATTATGATAAGTACTATGAAAATGAGAAAAGGGAAGGCATTATGGAATGTTTGGGAGGGTGAAAATCAGAACAGGTGCGTAGGGAAGGCATCAAGGAAAGAAAGTGACTTTTGACTTCAGACCCGAAGGAACTGAGGCAGCCAGACCCACTGAAGTCTGGGGGAGAGCAGGTGGCAGGAACTGCAGCCAGAGGTGCCATGGAGGAAGGAGCGCAGCTAGCCTGGTTGGGCAAGAGGGACAGTGAAGCTGGGCACAGAGACCAGGGCGATGAGCCCAGGAAATGCAACAGAGCGGTTATGGGCTGGAGGTGGTAACGCTGCCTGGTTCCTTTTGAACAGGTTAAGCTGTTGTGTGGTAAAGAATAAGACAACAAGCCAGAAAAATGTTTTGAAAACTGTGGAGAGAGTTGAATACCGGTTTGAGGTATTTGTTTTTGATTTGGTGAGTGAAGGGGAGGTATTGAACTTTTTTTTTTTTTTTTTTTTTAGTCACAGCAATAATATTATCAGAGGCAGGAGTGGCATGCTTTAAATAGACTTCACCTCATATGAGCCACTCTGTTTATGAAGATTTTTATCTATATAAGCACATAAATATGTACATATAAATTTCCACAGCCAAAGGAAAAGTTGTATTTTATGGCATAAAATTATATATTTTTGGCTCTGGCCCAGCAGTCATAAAATCTAACTATTTCCAAGCATAACATCTTAAATAATTGTATGCAGGCAATACGATGGCCCTGTGCATAAGTAGCTAATACTGAATTTTAGGGGAGTTTTAAAAATATATTTCAGCATTAAGTTTGGGCTTAGAGACAGTCATATATCTGATAGTTTACTTCTCCGTGAACTTTCAGTTCCCACTGTCTACAATGAAATATTTGTAGATGCATTTAAATGCAACTGTTAAAGAAAACTTGAATCTTTTCCTATGTTTGTTGTTTAATACAAAAAACTTTCCAAACTAGGGCCAAGGAAGAGAAAGTGCAATATCTATGCATAAGTTTTCGCTCCCAAGTCTAAGAAGATGACTTGAAATCACTCTCCAGGAAGCGCTGGCATTGAATTCAGACCTGAATAGTTGAGTTGTAGTTTGAATGCTGGTTGATGTCACTACTAATAAAAACTACAGCCCACACTGTTAATCCAAAGCAGAAAAGTTGGAATCATGCAAAATCTGGTGGACATGAGCAAGGGGTACCTTATCAGGTGTTCTTGGAAAAAGGAGACTTGCATACTGTACTGTTACTTGGTTCTAAATTTTCTGATATAACCTAACAGAATAGCAAAATTCTCCTTTTTTTTTCTTTTGGATTCTAAGATTAAGACAGACTATTACCATTGGCCACAGGATATGGAAATTAGCAAAAGTTTGAGTTCTGCTGTAACATCTCTTCTTAGCTTGCAAAATGGATGCATATAAGGACAGTGAAGAATCTAATCAATATATCCCGATCTGTTTAAAATGTCTTTGTCTTAAATTTCTCTTTTCCACGTGGGTGGTAAACTGAGGGAGAAGAAGACCAATTTTTTAAAGCATGATAGGCATGTAGAGTATGGTGAAAACAAAACATGAGACAAAATCTATTGTTTGCCAGTGATTTTTACACTGTAATCCACTTCGGAGTGACAGATGTGCGTTTGGCGCAGTTCAAAGTCAAGCGAAGAAGGTTGTCAAGGTTAAGGCAGGAAGGCTGCAGACCAGGTCATGGTTGTAAGGGGAGGCTAACAAAATTGAAAGCCAATGTCCCATGTCAGCAAAACTTCAGGCCGGTCAAGCAGTGTGTAAGAGGATAGCTGATATTACTGAGAAGATTGCTAAGGGAATTTTTGTTTCAGAAAATCCCTCTCCCGCCAAGTGAAGCTGTTTCTTCTAGAAACTGGGAATTTTTCTTTGTTATATTCTGTACCTAAGGCAAAACCTATGCTTTTGTGATCCTGTCAAACCATTTTATAATTATCTAAATACTTTCAGGAGCTAGTCATAAAAATCACTTTCAAAAGCACACAAAACAACGTAAAACACGGAGGCCAGATTGGGGTGGTAGTGGGGGAGGTGATGCATGTGTTACAAACAGAGGGCTTTGGAGCTGTGATGGGGCAGCGAGGGTCAATAGAGAGGAGATCTCACCTTTATACTGCTTTTCACTCTAGAACCTTCCCTTTGACTCTTGCATATCTATATCCCAAGTACCATTACTTCCAGAACTTGGTTTCCTTGCTTGAAAGTTGTTTGACTGTTGTTCAGAGACTATTGCATGTAAAAACTTCTACTAAATATCAGGATTTCTTTTTTTGTCTTTGGAAGAAAACATGATTTTTTTATTCTTAGCAATGATGTCTACCATTTTGGTCACCAATCTGGAATGGGGCATTCATGTTCAATTTCTACACAGATAACCTAATTCACCACAATCTGATTCAGTCCCTGTGATTTAGTTCTTAAATAATCATTATATGGCCTCAGGTTTATTTTATTTATCTAGAAAGTGAAATAAGGTGAAGGAGACTCCCTCTAGGAGATACAGCCTAACATCACATGCTTACAAATCATAGGCCAGAGACACTGAGAATTACTAGGTTGGGCCAGATACTGGGCGTATCACCCATGGGCAGGAAGTTTAAGCAGGAGACTAGTGCACTGAATCTGTTACCATGGAGACTGGTGGATGCTCCTGTACATCAGGGAGTCCAAAGACTGGCAGGTGATTGCTATTCAAACCAGGCAGAGTCCGTGGAGGACCAATGAGCAGCGACTATGGCTTTAGGGAGGACCCATGCATGGACCAGAATTCAGGAGCGATTCCATCTAATTAAGGCTCAGGAGGTGAACAGCTCAACCCAAATCTTGATCTCGCTACTTACTAACTCCTGACTCAGACCAACTTCTATAGATTCTAAAAAAATAAAATACTGCCTACCCTCTTGGGTTATAGTGTGGCTAAAATAAGAAAGCACTTAGCAAGTGCCAGAATCACAGTGGGAGTGCAACATATGATAAGAAAATAATTGGTTATGAGGGTTATGGATAGAGCAAAGTGGGGATTTGCTGATAGGAAGAAGGAATTCAGTTACTGGATTTCCATACCCAGTCAGCACAAGGCCAGAAGAATGAGGATCATGACATGGTATTTAGTCTTCTTGGATCACCTGTGACTAGGGGTCAGGAGAGACATTGCTCTTGGAATGGAACCTGAATGTGCAGGTGGGTCTGATGGAGTCTTCAGAAATGAGTCACTGGGACTAGCAGTTAGATGAGATTGCACTTTAATTATGCAAATGAATTCACATGGAACCGTGCTTCGCCCACCATCCTTCCAAAGCTCTTTCCTAGAGACTAAGGTGTCATGTGAACTTACCCCAAGATTTGTTACTCACTATAGAAGGGTCATCGGTAAAGATTTATGATGAATTTCAAATTGTAGGGTTTATGAAATTGTATTTTTGTTGTTGTTGTTGCAAAATGTCAGATCTGACATGTATTATGAGTGGGAAAACTGCTTTTCATCACAGGGGAACCTCCCTGTTTTCTTCCAGTTCTCACCAAGCCCAGTGCCCTGTGCCACTCAACACTTGCTGCTCAGGATCCTTGCCTTCCTCATCCTCCACTTTAGGCCTCTCCCATTCTGTGGCTTCAAAGCCTTGCCTGGGGACCAGTCTGCTGATAGGATAATAACATCTCACTCTCACATAGCCCTTTATCAGTTACAGAGTGCTCTGCCCCTTTGATCTCATTCTTATCTCCCCCTTAACTCTCTTCTTGTATTCCATAGGTGCCTTTGTATTCTGTGGGTTGAGTCTTTTGCTGTGCAGGACCTTTTTAGTGTGATGGCCTCCCACTTGTTTATTTTTGGCTTAAATTTGGTTTGGGGACTTAATGACCCTACAAGTAATTGATAGCTTGGACCATGCTTGGGAGCAGAGAAACTAGAATAAAAATAAGAATTTGGGCTAATATTTAATTCAGTTTGTCTCTTATGAGTTAGAAATTGTAATGGGCAACTATATCTTCTTTTCAAATTGTTATCTATTGATTTTAGAGAGAGAGGAATAGAGGGAGAGGACAGAAGGAGAGAGAAACACTGATTTATTGTTCTGCTTATTTATGCATTCAATTGGATGAGTCCAATTGGGATGTTTTGGACCTAAGCATTCATACCCTTTCCCTCTGCCTTTTCTTTACCAGCAGGTTCCTCTTCCTATAACAAAAATCATGGCTCCATAGAAACTGGGTGAGTGAATGAATGACTGGATGTTAGAGGTTCCTGCTTTGTGTCTATAGAGTAACGGAAGGTTGACTGGTCAGGCTTCCCATGCCAAGCCGTTCCTGGGGACCAGCCCTCCCCTGCCCAAATGGAGTTCACAGAGAAATCCTGGGTGAGCTCCAGTTCCCCGCTCCTGACCTTCTTCCCAGGGAACCAGGTCAGCCTGGCCTGCTGTGTCCTCAGGAAGTGCCTGGGCGGGTTTGATGGGCCGCCATTTTGTTACCTAAGGCACTGACCAACCCAGGTTGCCTGGGATTGATTGAAAGCTGCTGTTTTTGTTACTTGAAGTGTGGCCATGAAGGAATGAAACTGGTTTTCTTTGTGAGTCCTAAACTGGCTATGAAGGGGATATTAAAAGAGGAATTCCCCAAATGTCTAGAGCAGCGGTTCTCAACCTGTGGGTCGTGACCTGTTTTCTGATGGTCTTAGGCTCTACAGCAGTGACCCACAGGTTGAGAACCACTAGCAGGGTCGCCTAAGACCATCAGAAAACAGATATTTACATTATGATTCACCACAACACGAGGAACTGTACTAAATGGTCACAGCATTAGAAAAGTTGAGAACCACTGGTCTAGAGCAACCACAGGTAGTTCCGTGTCCT
The DNA here is from genome assembly GCA_004026805.1 of Lasiurus borealis. NCBI lineage: Eukaryota > Metazoa > Chordata > Mammalia > Chiroptera > Vespertilionidae > Lasiurus > Lasiurus borealis. Next base: position 13,707 of record PVJN01024910.1, read on the forward strand.
CTCCAGGTGTCTGTTTTGTAAAGACATGCTCATTGGGATGTGTGGTTTCTGCTGTGTTTAATAAACACCAGTTTCATGACTGAAAGAGCCTCACTTCACAGATGTGGTTCTTCTGGATGGAAGGAAAGCACATGCCCTGGCCGGTTTGGCTTAGTGGATACAGTGTTGACCTGTGGACTGAAAGGTCCCAGGTTCAATTCAGGTCAAGGGCACATGCCTGGATTGTGGGCTCCATCCCCAGTAGGGAGTGTGCAGGAGGCAGCCGATCAGTGATTCTCATCATTGATGTTTCTACCTGTCTCTACCTCTCCTTTCCTTTCTGAAACCAATAAAAATATATTTTCAAAAAAGAAAGGAAAGCACACCTGACATACATTTGCTGTGACATCATTATGACTCTGTGTTTGGAGAGGAATCGGTCGACTTGTGTCATCTTCCAAGCGCCATGCTATCATCACCCGGCTTACCTTGAATTGTTCACAGCACTTTGACCTTGACAGGGAACAGCTCTGCACCGGTGCCACACATTGTTAGGACAGAGTGGAAGAGCCCTTGTGAAATGGGTAGGACCCAGTGAACATGTGATGTGAACTGCCTTCCATTAGAATTCTATGTGCCATTTCTCAGAATATAGTGTGACCTGTGGAGAACCTCAACCCGGGCAGTGGTTGGCAGTGCACTTCAAAGGTCCGCTGAAATTTGATGTCTTGGCTTGCTCTGGTCACAGGGAGGTGGCATCCAAAAATGCTCATCAGGGAGGTGAGTTATGAAGCCTGAGGGTGGGCTCTCTCACGCCACCCTCTGGTGATCACCTAGACACGGATGCTCCAGGGACCACTCCTTGAGGATGGCAGGGCAAGTGTGAAAGGGAAAATGCAGATGGTAGTTGAATGACTTGCCCAAGGTCACAAAAGCAGGAAGAGATTGAAATTAGACTCACACTCAAATGTCCTGACTCCAAATTTAATGTTCTTTCCATGACACCGACTTTCCTCTGCTGGTTCAGCAACTGGCAGGGCCACATCACTGAGAACATAGCCATTAACTGTGGCATCAGGTGACATCTTGATTATTTTTTTCCAGTTGAACCTGGGTGCCAGTGAGAACTCTCTCTCCCTTCTGAATGCAGGCGTGAATGCTACTACCACACATGGAAAGTAGAGAATTGGTCTAGCCGCTTACGCTGTACACCCGAAACTAACATAAAATAATACTGAATGTGAAATAATATTGAATAACTGAAAAACAAAATTAAAAAAGAAAGCCTGGAGATGAAAGAACTCCAGAAAACCTATATTTAATGATTGAAGCTTTTATTGTGTCTCAAGGCCATCATTCTAAATATTGGTGGTTATTGTACACTATCCATGTCATAGACAGCATGGCATTTGGCTTAAATAATTGTGTTAGTCTCTTAAATTCAGTTTTGAAATAAACTATTCTTCTGTCAGTGGTTCTTGACCTTTCCAGAGTCATGAACCCTTCTGAGAATGTGATGAAAGTTATGTATGAGTTTTCTCTTGAGAACAATGCCCATGTACACACACACACACATGCACACACACACACACACACACATACACACACACACACACACATTTTGCCTACAACTTCAAGACTTTTTAAATTCATCCAGGAATTCCAGAGCTGTCTTGGAGTCTTGGTTGAGGATGCCTTACATGAGATTGTTTTCATTCTTCCATGCCAGAGGCATGATATCTATTTCTATTTTAACTAAATGTCCTAATGGACTTGATCCTACTCAGTTGATTAACTGTAATACTTTCCCACAGTTTGTACCATGTTTTTGAGTGCGAACTAGGACCGGGTGATGGATCGGCACAGCCATCCTAATTCCTCCCTTTACCTACAGGACGTTGTAAAGTCAGACAACTAACAGAATGTAGCAGAAATCAACTTAGAGCAGTGGTTCTCAACCTTCCTAATGCCGCAACCCTTTAATACAGTTCTTTATGTTGTGGTAATCCCCAACCATAAAATTATTTTTGTCGCTACTTCATCACTGTAATTTGCTACTGTTATGAATCTTAATGTAAATATCTGTGTTTTCTGATGGTCTTAGGAGACCCTGCTAGCTGTTCTCGACCCACAGGTTGAGAACCGCTGACTTAGAGTCTCAGCCAGGGAATCTGAGTTCTTATGTTTATATACTCTACCAACTTTAACATGTTTTAGAAACACAACTCTGGTGTACTGGCAAAATGAGGCAGGGTGCATTGATTGTATTGGTAGAGTGCCTTCACTGTGGCTACTTCATTTATCATAACAAAGACTTGGTGAGAAGGTCAATGAATGAATATAAGCATTCAATGCATATACATAAGTAGTTGGCTTGCTCAAAGGTAGTTACACCAGGACAGATGTGAGAGGTCCCATTCTGATTCTAGTTCCCAGACAGACCTGTGCTCCTCATCTCACTTCATGATTTCATTCAAGCTACACATGAGCCTAAGGTAGCTGGGCAAAAACCGTTGGGTCCATTCATTTCAAATGAAGTCTCTATTGCAATCTGGCTGTGCTAGAAAGTTAGTTATAGGGAAGTATGAATGATGACTGGAAACATTTGGTTGACATGGTGGGCTACTGGTACTCTCAGTTATTAATCATTTTATCTCAAAGAAGTGGGACCATCATGTCAAAGGTAAACCTGGAGATCTTTTTGGATATAGATATTTTTTTTTCCCTGAGCTACCCTTAACTGTGCTGGGAATTAGAAATATGATCTTCGTTAACTTTACTTGAGCCCCCCCTCTCACCCCAGCATATTTTTGTCTTCTCCAAAAGAATATCCTCTTTCACACTTGTAGAAACTTAGAGCTAGAGGAGATGTAGCAGTTAGTTAAATAGTCCCTTGTGCGAGAAGGAACGGAGGCCCAGGATGATGAAGTAAGATGCCACAGAACACAACAGCTAATCAGCAACAAACTCAGGATAAGTTCACAGACCTCATGACTTATTTTCCTATCTTTAGGCCGAAAAATTAAAATGTTGACACTCAGAAAAATCCAAAATATAAGGAGGAAAAGGCTCAGAACAGCTAAAAAATTGCAATAAGTTTACAGTTGCTTCCCACATACTATGATTATATGTGTGTTCACCTTTCTTGCCTCCACACACTCGCATTAATTGTACCTCACAAAATATGCTTTTCCCAACTAAATAATTTCACCTTTGATCTCCTTGGTTGTTTTCTAGGGTCTGTCTGAAATCTGGATAAATATGCTTGTAGTTTCTCCAGTTTTTTTTTTTATTAATGTGTTACATGTGTACATATATTCCCATCCCCCCCCCCCGCCCCCAGGCATACCCTAGCCCTCTAGAGTCTTGAGTTCATTGGTTATCTTATCTGCATGCATACAAGTCCTTTGGTTGATCTCTTATCTACCCCGCCTAGTTTCTCCAGTTTAAATGATAAAACTTCGCTACTTAAAACTTTCAATTTCTGTCAAATTGAAAATTAGCACCGAGCTCTCCAAAGAGTATTCTTTCTTTGTCAATTAGTGCAGTAGAAGCTATTTCAGGAGAGCCAGTGTTTTACTTGGCTCCATGCAGGTCCTACCGGAAGAGTCAGGGGAAAACGCATAATCCTGTCAAAAAGATATAAAAGATGGGAAGAGACAAAAAATAAATAGCTCTACTGGTTTGGCTCAGCAGATAGAGTGTCGGCCTGCGGACTGAAGGGTCCCAGGTTCAGTTCTGGTCAAGGGCACATGCTTGGGTTGGGGCCTCTATCCCCAATAGGGGTATGCAGGAGGCATCCAATCAATGGTTCTTACTCATGGATGTTTCTAGCACTCTCTCCTCCCTTCCTCTCTGAAATCAATAAAAATATATTAAAATAATAAATCCCAGGAACAGTGAAAGAGCAGTGATGTCATATGTAGATGTGAACAGTGTGGAATAAAGAATGATCAATACACCAAGAATAGTAAATAATGGCTTTGTGGGCAAAGCAGGATTGGAACTTGGCCTTGACCAGTGCATAGACTTTGAATAGCAAAGGGGCACATCAGGATGCTGAGTGCTGGGGCAGTGGCACTGGAGTAGGAGCTAACACTGGGGAGGAGATGGGCAATGGGTGACCAGCCCCATGAAGCAAACCTGCAAGATGCCAGTCACCGGGAAGAAAGTTGAATAGGTAGGTAGGTAGGCAGGTAGGTAGGCTGGACAAGAGCTTGATAGTGAGGAATCCCCGCTGTGTAACTTTGGGCAACTTACTTGACTTCTCTGTTTCTCCACTCCTTTGGGAAAAATGGGAATAGCAATCATTCCTCTCGTGTGTTGTTGTTGGGATGATTTAGAGTTACATATTCTATGCACTAGAGGAGGTTGAATAGGCTACAATGGTATTAACTATTCTATTTAGCATGAAGCCAGAAAATAAAGACTTGAAAGTAGTCTGAGAAGTATGAACTGAATGAACAACAGAGCTATTCTTAGGCCGAATTGGATCGAAAAAATCTGCACTTAGAAAGATCTCTTCAAACCTCAGGGGAATTGGGGTACTCCACCAGTGCCCTTGGCTGGTGATTCAGACCTCTCAGTCCCTCTCAGAAAGAGACACATCCAGGTGGATGGGTGACAAACAGCATGGAATGCTTTTGGGGAAAACATGGTTTTCAAGGTATTAAAGGGAGTCCAGTTTTTATGCTTCTCCCTCTATGCAGTGGGCCTTGAAGGGTCCGGTTCTGAGGTTAATAAGTAAAAAAACTGGAGGACCAAGTTTGGTAGATGGCATATTAACAAGCCCCTCTCGGGTAGTTACTAAGACGTCATTAAGGTGGAGAGGTGATGCCCACTCTGCTTCCGAAAAGGCCCGTGCCTGGTCTGGAATATCCTTGACACTGATAACCTTCAAGCTCCGGCCAGACTGTGCCAGTCCTTCCTCTCGCCTGTCTTTTTTCTCAGTGATAACGTGGCATTCCAGGGTGACAGATAAGCAGGGGCCCGTGAGCTGTGTGCGATCGCTAAGGGTGGAGAGGCACCTTTCGGCTTTGGCATCTGTCTATGGCCCACAGCTCTGAGACCCTCTGAAGTTTGAGTGAGAGGCTCTTCCCCAGGGTTTATCTCTTGACCTTGCACAACCACGCTGTCTTCCCTATGGAATTCGCTAGGGATTCTTGGTCTGTGGCTCGAAAGGGAAGAGATCCAACAAGCTCCTTTCATTAAACTCAGCCAACCTCTGAAATAGGTAAACTATTTTTAAACCGCTGGCAGCAGTACTTGATCTTGGATGAGTTTGAAAATCTTTGCTTTTCAGATCGGACTCTCCTCCCCATGTTATTTGTTGTTGTTATTATTATTTTTTTTGCCACCTCGGCCTTTGCTGTCATCTTTCAGGAATTTGGAGTCAGTAGCACAGTGACTTTAGCAATGCATGATGATGACCAAGGTCAACAAGAGACTTGGAGGGGACCGGAGTGGGGTGTGTGTGGGGGGGGGAGGGGGGGAGATCCCAAAACCCATTCTACTACTCCAGACGGGGGCTTAGTAATAAAGCAGGGAGAAATACTTGCCAAAGCCGACACTAGGTATTTATTTTTCTGTGCTGTCCACCTGGTGATTCATATACACAGTATTATGAGGAAGAGAAGCCACAGAAAACACGCCACACAATGTACAGATAGCACACACTCGATATTATAAAGACGTCATCACGCCGCCTCCGATTCATTTTCACATTCGCAGAAGTAAATATGAAAGGTTACACTTTGAGACCTTTCCTGGTGATTCTAGGGAACAGTCTTACAAAAATGACAAATCCGGTGATTAGCCGGCAATCATATCGTTGTATTAAAAAAAAAAAAACTTTCCTGGCTGGTGTCGAAGAATTCAATTAAAATCTTATTATCCTCTCTGTCCTTTCCGACTGTCCCGGCTAGGTCAGGTGCCAGGACTCCCCCAATTTCCCAGGGCTTCTGAGCAGCCCCTCAGCTCGGGGCTGGGGCTTGGCTCGCTCCCTCTCTTCTCTCTCCCTCCCTCCTCCCCTTCCTCCCTGCCCCCTCCCCATTTTAAAAGGCTTTAAAGAACATCTCGGGGAGACAAAAATAGCTCCAGTTGTGAGAGGCCTACACCAGTGGGAAGGCAACTGAGAGATGCAAGTCAGCAAGTGGCAGCCGTGGCAGCCGGGAACATGAGGGTCCGGCCCGGCGTGGATGTGCCTGGCAGTCCTGGTGCAGAGCCTGTGCCTGGGCCCGGTGGGTAGGAGGGCAGCGGGGTTCTCTGCGGGGTGGGGGGCCAGGCAGCTCTGGGGTCCCGCGTCCCTCGGATCCCAGGGAAGGATGGGAACCCCCGTGCTGGGGGCTGCAGCGCTGGCTCCGGCTTCCCCTCCCCCCCGGTTTCTAAACGTTATTTTGCCCAGGCGGGGGCTGGCGCCGGTCAAAGGGAGCAGTTGGCACTGAATGTCACCCTGAAGGTAAAGTGAAAGACAAAAGATGAACGCATGCTTGCTTTCCCTTTGCAGCGGCTGCGGCAGCCGAGGCTGGAGCGGCGGGATTTAAAGGGGCAAAAATCCCTCCCGCCCAGACACACACCCAGAGGTGCCCTTTCTGCCAGCGCAATAATGCCGCGGAGTCATGACCGTGCTGGGGATCCGGGGGGCTCCTAAAAAAGATCGATTTTTTTTCTCCCAAGAACGAGAGGGAGGGCGGGAGAGAGCGAGAGAAACGCATGCAAACAGAAACGTGCACATACCACGTACCCACCCGAGGAGACCCCGGCAGCCTGGCTCTTCTCTGGCCAAGTTATCATTGAGAAAACAGACAGGCATCATGACGTCCCGGGTCACAGGGAGTGCGGACCGACGCTACCAAGAGCAGAGGGAGGCGCCCGGGCGCTCCGGCTAGCGGCGGGCGCCCCTCGGCCCCTGCAGCCCGGCTCGGTGAGTGACAGCCGCTCGGGACTCAGACCCTCGGCCAGGCCTGCGCCTCCCGAGCGCAGAGGCTCCGGTGGGGGGCCGTGCCCTTGCCCGCAGCGGGCCAGCCCGCACCCCCTCGCCGCCCGCCGAGGTCGCGGGAGCCTGGCAAGGAGGAGGCGTGTGTGTAGGACGCACGGTGTCCCTGCATGGGGGTTCGTAGACTTTCCCAGCCAAAGGCACCGCGGGGCCGGCTCCTTTAAAACCCCCGACGTCTCACCTGGTCCCCCGCCGCAGTTGTGACCCTGCCAAGGTAACTGGTCCCGACCCTTAGCATCCACATCTGCAGGCTGACGCCCCCGCGGGGCATTCTGGATTTGCAGTCCTGGCGGAAAGCCCTTTGCCACCCCCCTCCCCCCTTCACTTGTTTAGAGTGTTTTGGAGAAGGCAAAAACACAGCACCCCCTCCCCCCAAAACATGGCCCTAAGTACTGTCCGCCTCCGTAGACGCGCCTCACCAAGACTGCAAACCTGCCAGTGTGTGCTCCACACACATACACACCAATCCTACAAGCCAGGGTTTGTTCCTCAACACCTCCCCCATCCCCCTCCTGGAGAGAGACTTTGGGGCTGGCACCAAAGTGAGGGCAGAGTTAGGGCAGCAGGACCGGAAGGGGTGGGGGGAGCCCAGGAGGGGAGGGGGGAGAGGGGGCTGCAGGAGTTGAGGGCTGGGGAGTCCTGTGCTTGCTGCTGCTGCTGCGTCCTAGGTGTCTCCCTCCTGTCCTCTGCGCCTCCCTCCCACCCCCTCCCACCCCCTTTCCCTTCCCTCTCTCCTGGGGGGCTCAGGAGTTGCTGGGAGGTCGCCCACCAGCATTTGAAGTATCCCCCACCACCTCCCCTTGGCTACCCCTCAAGTCCTGAGAAGCATTTGCAGGACAGCTCCCGCCCCCTCTTGGGTGAGGGAAGATTCTTCAGAGAAAGACACAGAGGGCAAAGTTGCCCTCCTCTCTCTCCTCCCCCTTCTGCACGCCGGCCCTCCCCCTTTCCCAATCTTAATGAGCAAATCTGGAAGTGTCTGGAAGGGCCTGGAGAGAGCCCCACGGTGCCTGGGTGCTGGGGAATGTGTGTGTGTGTGTGTGTGTGTGTGTGTGTGTGTGTTTACTGTGCTGGCGTCGGTCTTGTTGTGGATGGCCACATGGGTCTGCTTAAGCGGGGAAGCACGTTTGCTGTGTTTGTGTTGTACTACCAGACCAGTGGCCGTACAACCGACACAGACACAGGCAGAAAGCAAATGACTCCGCTAACACAGACCAGAGGGCAGTGCTGGAAATAGCACCTTCTCTCTCTCTAGCTCAGAAAGAGAGAGAGAGAGAAATTCTCAGCGTGCGAGTTCAGAGAAGTTGCTGCTAGGTCTACATATGACCTCCCACTCCTTTCATAACTCTGCTGCTAATACCTTAAGTCAAGATCAGAGACCTGTGGGGGTTTGGAAGTGCCGGGAGCAGCTGAAGGCTTGGGCCGGTTGTGAAGAGAAACTGTCCTTTGTTTCGCCTGCTGCCCAGAGACCAAGTGGGGGCGTGTGTCTGGAAGATGCCCAAGTTCAGGAGCAGCAGGCAGGAGGGGAGGCAGGGGCTGGGGCTGGGCTCGGTGTCAGGACTCTTCTTTTTCTCTGTTCGGTAGATTGGATGTTATCAGCAGGAGTTCACCAGCCGGTGTCATTGTGGGAAAAGGAGGGAAATTCGAATAGTTCTCGAGTTCTCAAATCTGAGCTGAGGAGAACCCCCTAGAAAGAAAGGACATCGAAACCTTGATGGAAGCCAGGAGCCTTTAAGAGGGCCTCTTCCTTCAAATCAGGAAAGGAGCATATTATGGAGCTGGCCTAGATGACTTACAGACATGCTTGTCTGCTATACATGACTTCGTTATTTTTACATATCTCATCACTCCTGAAACTCCTGTTATGTGGAAGGAGCATGGTATCATAGAGATAACATGGTCCATGGACTGGAGTGGTGAACATTGATAGAAAGATTATTTATGTTCTTTAATACATCCAAATAGCACTGAAACCTTCACGCATGGTATATACCGAAACCTACTAGCCTTATTTCGGGGGAGTAGAGGAACTTTCTGATGGGTGGGGTTGTGCTTTAATGAAATAGAGCCCATTCATCGGTTAGGTCCCCAAGTGTATGCCCCTCAGTTTACACTGAGTGGCCAGATTATGATGATCTCTGAACCCATAATAATCTGGCCACTCAGTGTCTATCCTATATAATAAAAGGCTAATATGCAAATTTTCCCCTCGACCAGGAGTTCGACCAGCAGGCAGGCCAGACAACCTGTCCCCTCCCCCTGGCCAGGCTGGCTGTACCCTACCCATGCATGAATTCATGCACCGGGCCTCTAATACACACACACACACACACACACACACATACACACACTGAGTGGTCAGGTTATTACACGTTCAGAGATCATCATAATTTGGCCACTCTGTGTATTCTGTACAGTTTTTTTTCCAGAAATTAAAAGGTTAGCATGAGAGGGCTATGTTCTCATTTTCCAACCCAGCACCACTTATTACTTACGGCACCAGTATTTCGATATGAAGTGATCGTCAGGATAGTTTTTCATTTGAGTTCTGAACTTACATCAGCATGGGAATGGGAATGGCAGGGACAGCAGCCATGCAGACTGTGGAGGGCTGTGAGGGAAAGTGCTGCCGAGAACATTCGGGCTGTCCTCAAGTTGCCTTGTTTATGGGGACATTTTAGTTGCAGCCAGAGTTTTAGCAAGAGCCGGTCACAGGTAATGGGCTTATGTTTGAAAAGGTTCCTTGTTTCTCCCTCACAGACATGCCCTGCACCTTAGCCAAACACTCAGGGCAGAATTTCTGTGATGCCTCACGACATTTCACATCCAGACAAATCCCCAGATCAGTGTGTCACAGGAAAGGGGGTTATTTATGAGCTTCTCCTTTTGTTTGCAGATGTAGCGATACAAGTAGATTACTCTTGTTTTATTGTTATTATTTTCAATATACTTTTTAAAAATTGATTTCAGAGAGGAAGGGAAAGGGAGAGATAGAAACATCAGTGATGGGAGAGAATCATTGATGGGCTGCCTCTTGCACACCCCCTACTGGGGATCGAGTCCGCACTACCCAGGCACGTGCCCTGACCAGGAATCGAAGGTGACCTCCTGGTTCGTAGGTTGATGCTCAACCACTGAGCCACGCCAGCCAGACTTGTTTTATTATTTTTTAATGTCTTGTGTGTTTGGCTGTGTTAAATGCAAACAAGTTATATTTGAGGAAGTTCAAGTTTGCCTTCCTGATTGACCTCTGAAATTGGTTTAAATTAGACATGGAAAATCTCATTATCCTAGCAGAGGGATTTACCATAGGACAGAGGAATTCTGTCTTAGCTCCACATGGTTGGGACACTGCGGAAGGAGAGTTACAGGGAAAATGCCAGGAGCCAGGTTAATGAAGAAAAACACTGGTGAGATACTTTTGAATAATAGATAGGCGACGTGATGGTCAACCACAAGATAAAAATTTTATACAGGACTTTTATGGCTTTAAACAGGCTGCATTGTAAACTAAGCTGACTGCTCTATTAAGTCATTTATAGTTTTTAATTATTTAACATTTCTGGCTAACTTATCTTCCGTGGTCTTCTGTACCCATCAGAAATACGGATGGTAGTCATTGCTTGTTGTTAGTGTAAGGACTTTGCAATGGAGCTGGGTGGAGTTCTAACTTCTCGTAACAACAGTTACAAAGAAGGCGCAAGGGGGTAAGAATGTCATGGAAACAGATGAAACCCTTTGAAGCGGAGATCCCTCCCACATCCACAGTACCTAACACGGTCTGCGTTATGCTCCTTAAGAAAGCCGGGCAGTACCTGCCTTCTAGGAACTGTGCACTCGGAGATTCTCTCTCTCTGTTTCAGTGCAGGTCTTTTGTTTTCTCTCCGGAGCAGCTGGAGATGCTTTCCATGGAACCACTGCCCTGAGAAAACCAACTAAAACTTCTGTGGGAACATTAGAATCTGTCATTTTGAAGTAATGATGGACCTAGTTTTGCAATCCTGTGATTTTTGTCTATTCACTTGAAATTTCTCTATAAAGGCAAAATAATGTCCTTTAGCCTCTGGGCAAACAGACATTTTCTCTGGTCGCTTTGCTATTCGTTTTTTAAAGCTGTGGGCTAATTCGGCTTTGTGAGTCAGTTGTTTCTTTTTTAATTTATTTTTCATTGATTTCAGAGAGGAAAGGAGATGGAGAGAGAGAGAAAGAGAAACATCAATGATGAGTGAAAATCATTGATGTGCTGCCTCCTGCACGCCCCCTGCTGGGGATTGAGCCCACAACCTAGGCTTATGCCTTACCGGGAATCAAACTGTGACCTTCTGGTTATAGGTCCATGCTCAACCACTGAGCCATGCAGGCTGGACTGTGCCTCTATTTGTAGGTTAGCATCACCCAACCAATAGGGCCCTAGGAATAAGAGCAGGAAACTATGAAGAAGATCTAAATGCCCCTCACCCTCTCATGCTAGCGGGTGGGGGAGAAGGACTGTAGGTAACTTGGAGGATCTTTCTCTGGGATCATCATCTTTTGATCATTTGCAACCTCATTTATGTACGTTGTTTTGTAACCGATGGTGATGGTGGCCAAAAGGAAGAGCCAGAAGTTGGGGGCTTTCTTTTCTTTTTCGTGGAGATTAAATACCATGAATCTACTCAACACTGATGTTTTTCAATGGGAAAGGTCACTACCTCCCAGCTCCATTGCATTGGGCATAAATCCCACCTCCCATCCCCATGAATGTCCACCATGCACAGATAACTAATAGTGCATTTATGCCATTGTGATCGATAATTCCCGAAGAAGAAGAATCAGCAGTAGTTTTAAATCAGGCCTCTGCTTGTATTTCTATTATGAATACTACTTTGTTCATTTAAACAAGGGGATGGCCATAGTTACCACAAAAGAGGGTTGAATGCGTGTGGGAATCCCTGTGATAAAATGTAAGTTACTGGAGATTCAAAGATACTTTATTCACTTATGAACACTTACAGCTGTTTCAGATGGTGCAGCTGCTAGAATAAACTACCTGGTAGAACTCTATATAGGATGCTGATGAACAAGTGTGCTTATTTTATTTCCCTTCTACAAAGGATTTTTTTTTAAGTTAGCAAATATGCGTATATGACATGGTAATTTTTCACTGTTTTGAAGGTTTAATTTCTGGAGGCTAATTTGACATGAAGCATAGCAAAACTTTTGTATTCCTACTTTGAAAGTTACTTATGGAGTAGGAGAAACAGTGTTCACAGATGTCTGTGTTATCAGGGTGGCCCATTTACATCAGATCTTGCCTGAAGATATATTAGATTAATAAGGCTGATTTTATGACCAATATAATTTATGTTCACAAATACCTATTTTTATTAGCACAAGTAGAGATCGTGAAGCAAATTTCCATATATGTTAAATACTAAGAGCAAGAATAACTAATATTCGTAAAGTGTGTTACACTTTATAAGCATACATTACCCATAAACTGTTCTTTAGAAGAATATTTATTGCACTTTCTTACTCAAGAAGGCACTCCGTTTTTATACTATAAACATCTTATGAAAATAGATTTTTTTATTAGTTTCCTTCTTCTCTTCCCTTCTCTCTCTCCTTCTCTCCCTTCCTTCCTTTTTTCTTTTTTTTCTCTCTTAATGGGAAAAGAGCCAATGATGTGTTTTTTTTTGTGTGTGTGTGTGTGTGTGTGTGTGTGTGTGTGTGCGTGTGCGTGTGTGTGGAACATGTGTAATTGCCTATCACACATTTCTATTAGAAAAGGAGCTGTAACAAGCAATCCAACATGATTTTTGGGAATATATATCCTGTCTACCAGTGCTCTTGAGAAAAATGTAAGGTTGCAGAAATCATTTCATGCCCTGTATGTTTTCAAACATAAATCAGGAAAATTGTTAGCGAGTTATAGCTCTTCTTAGAGACGATGACTATAGTGCTATAGTAAACACAGGCTACATATTTTTCCAAGTTATTATGTGTGGAAAGAAATCCAAAGTTGGCTCTTTAGAGGAACGGTTTAATTCAGTTATCAGAAATTCATTTTCTATTTAGTATGAACATTTATTTCCAAGGGTTGCAGAAATGGGACATAATACCTGATGATCCTTTAGATCCATCACCTTCAGAGTTAGAAACTTGCTCATTTTAGCTAATGTGTAAACGACTGAACATCTGTCTTCAGTTAAGAACCAGTCAGGACAGTCGGAGGTAGAGTTGATAATCTGATCTTTTACCCTCTTCAACAGAGAGCAGTGAAGCTTTGCCTCTGTCTCTTCATTTCTAAAAGGGAGGGGTTTGACTTGATGGTCGCCAATGCACTTCACCTTTGAATTAAATAATTGATTACTAATAAATAAACCAATGAATTATATTCCTATTTGTTTCTATCCTGTAAACAATTTACTGACTATAGTATGGCCTTATGCCATGGCCAGAAATACTGGTGTGTGGAGTAGGAATTGAGCTCATGAAACAAAAGCTTTATGAAATTTTGACACTCAAATTTGCATTAAAATATTTCAATTGCAGGTCAATGATTAGATATTCAAAAAACACTTTTTCTACAGAAGACAATCTTAAATGCTGATTACTGGGTTAGGCCATAAAAACTTATGTTACTTTTATTAGAGTGAAATATTGTATATCAGTGATGAAAAAATGTGAAAAGCAGTTCTGCTATGATACAAGAAATAAACATAATAAAAAAGCAATAGAATTGAATGTCAGTTTATCACTTAGCTAGAACCAGAGGATTGAGGTTTAAGAGAATGTGCATGTAACTTCAAGCTAAAAAGATGGATTACAAGCATTGCAGAGTCTCTGAGGGGGATTTTAAGAAACTTTCGGGATTTTTAGCGGTTGTTTACAAAGTCAGTGGATTCTTCCCTCCCAATCCCAATAGTATAACATTAGCAACCTTTCTAATATTGTCACCTGTAATGAGATTTGTTTTTTTTGACACCCAAATGCCTTGAAGAACAGGAGAGTGAGGGAGAATGGATAGGAATTGTCCAAAATGATAGAGAAGAAAATGTAGAAGGTGATTAAAGGTAGAAGACAGAGGCATATTTGTGTGTGTGTGTGTAAGATAGTCTGGTCTGCATTTAACTGGTCTGTGGAGGAGAAACCACAAGGAAAAAGAGGGCAGTGAGTGGCTGCACATTCCACGTGTGTTAGTGACGTGGAAAAGCTTTGGAAATTAGAGTTAGAGCATCCATTTTGAAATTTGTGCTGGGCCACTTATTGCCTGTGTGCTTTTGTAATGTTATTAAATTCTCTTAATTGGTCTTATCTGTAAAAAGTTGGATAATAAAAGCATCTGCTTCCAAGATGGTTGTGGGAGTGGAGTGAGACCCACGGGTATAAAAGTGCTTGGAAACTATTTTTTTACGGGTGGGCAAAGGTAGGTTTACAGTTGTTCATATGGAAAGACATCTACACTAATAAAAGAGTAACATGAAAATTAATCATGGCCACACCCACAAGCCATGCCCAACAGCCAATCGGGAGCAAGTATGCAAATTAACCCAACCAAGATGGCGGCCAGTCACAGAGCTAGCAGGAGGCTTGGGTTTCCCCAGCAATAGAGGAAGCCAAGCTTTCCCACTGCTCTGGCTGGCCAAGGCTCCACTCAATGCTACAAAGTTTCAATTACAGGAGATAAATAAATCCCAACAAAAATGGCTGCAGCCAAAGAGCAAGCAGGAGGCTTGGGTTTCCCCAGCAATGGAGGAAGCTAAGCTTTCTGCCCCCTCTGGCCAGCCCTGGGCTAACCTAAAGGCTACAAAATTTCAATTACAGAAGATAAATCTTAGATCCCAGGGCCTCCACTTGGGTCACTGGGGGGTGTGGCCAGCCTGCAAACCACCACAGGCCCCTCGCTCAGGCCACCCAACACCCCAAGGGAACCCCCACCCTGGTTCAGGACACCATTTAGGGCAAACCAGCTGGCCCCCACCCATGCACAGGTCTCTATCCTATCTAATAAAAGAGTAATAGGCAAATTGACCATCACCCCAACACACAAGATGGCTGCCCCGGTGTGGTTAAAGATCCTGCCCTCATGTGGACACAAGATGGCTGCCACAAGATGGCCAGCAGGGGAGAGCAGTTGGAAGGGACCAGGCCTGCAAGGGAGGACAGTTGTGAGCAATCAGGCTAGAAGGGGAGAGCGGTTGGGAGGGACCAGATCTGCAAGGGAGGGCAGTAGGGGGTGATCAAACCTGCAGGGGAGGACAGTTAAGGGTGAATAGGCCAGCAGGGGATGGTAGTTGGGGGGACTAGGCCTACAGGGAAGGACAGTTAGGGGTGTCAGGCTGGCAGGGAAGTAGTTAGGTATCAATCAGGCTGTCAGGAGTGGTTAGAGGCTGATCAGGCTGGCAGGCATAATTGGTTTGGGGCAATCAGGAAGGCAGGCAGGTGAGCAGTTGGGAGCCAGCAGTCCTGGATTATGAGAGGGATCTCAGATTGGAAAGGGTGCAGGCTGGACTGAGGGACACAACCCCTGATGCATGAATTTTGTACATTGGGCCTTTAGTAATATAATTATACCTAACTGAAGAATAAACTCTGTTTCACAACTGTAAACCTACTTGTAGTTGAAGGTGATGAGGAAAAGTCATTGGGTCAAGCAGTTCTCCATGCTGAGCAAGTCTTTGGCCATTTGTTTTCACTCCAGAGTGGTCTTTGATGGGCCTGTTTCTTGTCCACTGTGGCCCAGGAACTGAGCTAGATACTTTACATATTACTTTATTTAGGGAGGAAGCAGGAAATAGTATGCAGCTGGCCACTTAAATGCAGCAAGCCTGATAATTCTAACCTAAGTGATGCTAATATGTGAGGAGCATGTTCAGTTTCCTTTACAGATGGCCTCAGCTTGTCTAGATAAACATGTGAATGACTGAAAACAAAAACAACATATTGAATAATTTTTTTCTTTGTCTCAAATATGGCCTGTCCCTCGCACTTCTGCATTGGCATTGATATGCATCTGAATTTCCTGGGTTTTTGTTAAGGCTGAAGGAATCCTTATTTGGCAGTAAATCCTCATATTTAATAATACAAACTCCATTTAAAAAAAGATTTCCAGGATATAACAGCACTAATTAAGGTAATACATGAGCTGAACTCCAAGTTCTAGATTCTAGACTCATCTCTTTCTAGAATATTTTCTTGTTTTTAACGTCTGATTCACTGATAAATATCTAGCCAATTCTTCCATCGGAAATGGATTACATTTCAAAGCATAGAACGAAGCAGTAGGTCAACAATTATTCAAGACATTTGGGCTGTGTGTACAGATAATATATCTTCAAAAGGCAAATCCAAAAATCTGCTTGGATCCTCCCTCAGAGTGGCCATGTGTTAAGTATTTGAATGAGATGAATGAAGGCAGTTGAAAGTGTCCAGTGGTTCATGAAAGAGACAACATAAGTTCCGGGAGGCAAGGAGGAATGTTCTCGCATGTGGCCAGGTGCTTAAGAGGAGCAGCCGTGTCTCACATGACTTTGTACCCTCTCCCCTGTGTCTGGCACCGATTCCCAGAGTTGGCTCAGTCAATATTTTTAAATGCATGGGTGCCAGGCACTGTGGCCAGCCCTTCCCCCTGACCTATATGAGTACGTGATTCCTTAAATCTTTTTTTTTATTTTTATTAATTTTTTATACATATCTCCCCATTGCCCCCCCTCCCTCCCAGGCATACCCCAACCCCCCAGTGTCTATGTTAATTGGTTATGCTTATATGCATGCATACAAGTCCTTTGATTGATCTCTTATCTACCTCACCTAACTTTAATCTTCCTGCTGTAATTTCACAGTCTGTTTGAAGCTTTACTGCCTCTGTATCTATCCTTTTGTTCATCAGTTTATAATGTTCTTTATTATCCACCAATGAGTGAGATCATGTGATGCTTCTCCTTCATTGA
>PVJN01024911.1:0-30608 GCA_004026805.1 Lasiurus borealis
GGGGGGGGGGAGACAGGGTGAGAGGAAGGGAGGGTAGGACAGGGCGGGGGGGAAGGGGGTGGGGAGAGGATGGGCACAGAATCATTCAGGCTTTGAAAACCAGGTGAAGGATTTTGATCATCATTACAAAAATAATGGGAAGGACTTTAAAGATGTTAAGCAAGATATTTACATGATCAAATTTAGGTTTTAGAAAGGACACTGGTTGCCTTGTGAACTCTCAGTGGGATTGGGTTGGAGGGTGATTGTGGTAGAGACAAAAGTGTGAGCAGGCAGCTGGGTAGGAGCTTAGTGTAAAAAGCCAAGTGAAAAAAAAATGATATCTGAAACTACAGTGACAGGCAGAGCTAGAGAGACATAGATATAGTCAAGACATACTAGGAATTAATGGTTGTTTTTTAATCCCTCAAAAATAAATCTGTTCCCGGATTTTTTTTTTAATGGCATGACTCTTTTGCCTCCTGTAGTGAAGGGTTTAAGGCACAAGGTTGCTAGGTGTGATTAGGGCAGTGGTTCTCAACCTTTCTAATACCGCGATGCTTTAATACAGTTCCTCATGTTGTGGTGACCCCCAATCATAAAATTATTTTTTGCTACTTCATAACTTGTTATGAATTGTAATGTAAATATCTGATATAAAGGATGTCTTAGGTGACCCCTGTGAAAAGGTCATTTGACCCCCAAAGGGGTCAAGACCCACAGGTTGAGAACTGCTGGATTAGGGTGTGTATCAAGCACTGTCCTCTTAGAATAGGAAATACCTGGAAATGGAGGACATGAGTGAGATGTATTCAAAGAACTCGTGCCCTAGCCCTGAGGGGCCCACCGACTTGTCCCCTGAATAAAACTCTCACACTGTGTTCCCCAGTTCCTCATAAGGAAAATGGGGGCAGTCTTGAGTATACGTAAGTGCTGCTATGGTTTCATAGTATAAGACTCTTTCTTACTTTCGCAGCAAAGGAGTGGTGGGTCGACAGTACTATTGATTATGATTTTAAAAAGTGACTTTTTAAGACTTAACACTCAAACAAGATTTCCAGAAATTCCACCATATAGGCTTCCATGAAATATCAACAATACCTTCATTTTCGGTTTTCAGTCAATATCTTTGCCTTAGTAAATTACTGTCCGACAATGCTTGGACAACCGTTATTCATCCAGGTCTTGATAGACATTACAGCCTTTACAAACACCGAGCTCAGTCACCAGTCTTAAGGACATCTGACAATGCAGCCATTGAAATGAAAATGTATTCATTTATTCTTCTAGCCATCCATTCAACTCATATGTAATTAATTAGTGTTTGATAGGTACCCGGCATGGTGCTAGAAGATGAAGAGACATACACGAGGAAGCCACTGATCTTGCGCTCCGTAGTTTGCAGTCTCTTCATAAGCTCAAAGGAGAATAGGAAATGCCTGTCATTCTGTCTTTACAATACTGACCTCAGCCCATCAGATTCCTGCACAGAAATACCTGAGAAACAGAAAGCAGTGTTAGACATGGGCAAGTAGGAAAGTATGAAAGAAACATTTCCTTTGAATTCTGTCTCCAGACAAGTTATGTTTCTAGATATTTTTCCTCTTATCCTGCCCAGCATCCCCAATCAAAAATAAAATTGCACTTAAAAAAATAAAATTTAATTTAAAAAATTATCTGGGCTCTCAGATTCCTGAGGTCCGTGGAAGGTAAGGAGTTTTTTTTCTAGAAATATGAAGTTATATACAGTGGTACCTCGAGATATGAGTGCCCTAACATACGAGATCTTGAGATACGAGCTGTCGAGCGAGCGATTTTTGCTTTGAAATACGAGCAACATTTGAGATAGGAGTAATCACGCAGATCAGCCAGCTGCACACGACCCACCAGTTTACCACAACTCGAGCGTCTCATAGTTTCCCACGCCTCAAGGTTATGGAACGAATTAAACTCGTATCTCAAGGTACCACTGTACTGGTATATATGTATTTGGCCCCATCATTTTTATTGACTGAATGTATTACTGATTTAATTTCAACTAAACATAAAACAATCATTTGTACTACAGCCAGAGTCAATTATTAATATTTTATTTAATGGTCTAGCAAGAGAGAATAGCTATTATGAAGTGAATAGCTATTTTAAAGAAAAAAAGTATGTTCAGGAATACCCATGACATTCAAAAGGATCGGCTATTTGCATAAATGCCATTTGTACTATGGAAACTTAGAAGGAAAGTTTTCACAGTTGGCATGTCATTCCTTTCCTTGAATGAAGACAGAGGGACCTACCCTGCCTTTTCACTCTTCTCCATCAGGATACTAATGGGTTTCTCTGAACCCGAAAGGCCAGAGGACCCGAGTGAAAACGCACTGTTATTAGGCTTATTCCAGATGTGAAACTGATGTTAGGGGTTCCGTTTTGGTGCTGAAATTCCCTGTGCAGTGCATACCTTCTCAGTGGGGAAAAATCAGCATAGATGGGATAAAAATCCTCAGTATCAAATTGTAGAACACATTATTTTTATGTAGAACTCCCACCCTGAAAGCTTTTGCTGTGAACTATTATAACAAATCGTAACCTGACATGGCAACATTTTCTCTCTGGTAATAGCATCTGAAATACCTATTCTAATAAAGGTTCATTAAAATAGTTCTATGTGAAATAATTGACTATTAGATGGTTTAGCAGTTTTCAATCAGTCGATCTTTTCCTAGACAGTAATGTATAAGTTTTTAATGAATTTAGCAATTTACTCTATGATTTTTTCTCCCCATAAAGCAATGAGTTATTATGTCACACAAGGCAAGCAAGATAAATCTCTTACTGATGATGACTGATTTATAACAGGGCTTTGTAAATTGAATATTCATGTTACAAAAAGATCTTTTAAACATGAATGATATATAATGACACCCATAACTCATTTTTCTTCTTTTACTTCTGTTCACTGAAACAGTATATTTCTTTCTTCTCCTTTCACTTTTACATGCTTGATTTACAATTACCTGAGATGGAAAATATATTTTAACTAGAGGCTCAATGCACAAAATTTGTGCATGGAGGAGAGGGGTGTCCCTCAGCCCACCCTGCACCCTCTCCAATCTGGGACCTCTAGAGGGTTGTCTGACTGCCCATTTAGACCTGATCCAGGTGGGATCGGGCCTAAATGGGCACTCCAACATCCCTCCAATCCAGGACTGCTGGCTCCCAACTGCTCGCCTGCCTGCATTCCTGATTGCCCCAGCCACTTCTGCCTGCCAGCCTGATCACCCCCTAACTACTCCCCTGCCAGCCTGATTGATACCTAACTGGTCCTCTGCCAGCCTGTTTGCCCCTAACTGCCCTCCCCTGCAGCCCTGGTCACCCCTAACTGCCCTCCCCTGCAGGCTTGGGACCCCCTCAACTGCCCTTCCCTCCTCTGCCTACCTGGTCACCCCTAACTACCCTCCCTTGCAGGCCTTGTCCCTTCAAACTGCCCTCCCCTGCTGGCCTGATCACCCATAACTGCCCTCCCTTGCAGGCCTGGTCACTCCCAAAAACCCTCCCCTGATGGCCATCTTGTGGTGTCCATCTTGTGTCCACATGGGGAAAGATCTTTGACAACATGGGGGCAGCCATCTGGAGTGTTGGAATGATGGTCAATCTGAATATTATTCTTTTATTAGATAGGATAGAGGTCTGCTACATGGGTGGGGGCCAGCTGGTTTGCCCTGAAGGGTGTCCCAGATCAAAGTGGGGGTTCCCTTGGGGCATGGGGTGGCCTGGGTAAGGCCAGCCATACCCTCCAGTAACCCAAGTGGAGGCCCTGGTATCTGGGATTTATTTATCTTCTATAATTGAAACTTTGTAGACTTGAGAGGAGCCAAGCCTCCTCTTGCTCCGTGACAGCAGCCATTTCTGTTGGGATTTATTTATCTTCTATAATTGAAACTTTGTAGCCTTAAATGGAGGCCTGAACAGACCAGGATGTGGGAAAGCTTGGCTTCCTTCATTGCCAGGGAAACCCAAGCCTCCCTCCTGCTCAGTCCATGGCTGCAGCCATCTTGGTTGGGTTAATTTGCATACTCATCCTTGATTGGCTGGGGGTATAGTGAAATGATGGTTAATTTGCATATTACTCTTTTTTTAGATAGGATATGCAGTAAACTGTGTGCATGTTATGTGTACTAGTATATGTGTGTGATTATATCAATGCAATCAGGGTAACTTATTAGATTTTGACTGGAGTAAAGAAAGATTAACCTTTCAATTTAGGAATAAATGCAACGATCACAAATCCTGAATGAGTAAATAATTAATATAAAAGCTCACATGCCCACTGTGTAAATCTTAGATGATAAGAAGGAAGGTTTTTCTCCTCTTTTTAATTTATTGTGTTGTTAATACTCACCCAAGAATGTTTTTCCTTCTTTTTTTGTTTGTTTGTTTTTGTTTTTATTTTTAAATAGAGTAGAAGAGTTGGTAGAAGGGAAAAGAGAGAAAGAAACATCAATGGAAGAGAGACACATCAATTGGTTACCTCCCAAAAGTCCTTCAACCAGTACCAGGGATCAAACCTGCAACCTACATATGTGCCCTTGGCTGGGAATTAAACCTGTGACTCTTCCATAAGCAGGCTGATGCTTTAACCACTGAACTACACCAGCCAGGGCAAGAGTTTCTCCTTTGTCTTTCAGGTCCTAAAATATATTCTTGGGATCCTCCATTGTGTTTCACAGACAATCCAATTGCTTTTGGGAACACCTATAAGAACATTGGAAAACTTTTTGATTTATTGATCACCTTGCTACTCATATTTTATCTAGACCCATGGTTGGCAAAGTGCAGCTTGCAAGCTACATGTGGTTCTTTGGCGTCTTGAGTGTGGCTCTTCCACAAAATACCACGGCCTGGGCAAGTCTATTTTGAAGAAGTAGCTTTAGAAGAAGCTTAAGTTTAAAAAATTTGGCTCTGAAAAGAAATTTCAATTGTTGTACTGTTAATATTTTGCTCTGTTGACTAATGAGTTTGCCAACCACTGAGCTAGACTATTTGTAAACTGGGAAATTTCCTATAAGCTGAGGTTTCAGATTTTTATTGAAAAATCAGAAGATGTCAATATTGAACTCATCTATACTAATAATAGAGGAATATGCAAATTGGCTGGGACGCCATCACGCAATGACCCACCAGAATGGGTGTGGGGCCACTGCAGTGAGCTCTCAGCACTCCTGCGCCAGGGGTCCAAAGGGCACAGAGAGGAAGGGAGAGCAGATAGGCTGTTAGGGGGATCAGGCCAGCGGGGGAAAGCACTTAGGGCCATCAGGCTGTCAGGGGAGCAGTAGGAGCATCAGGCAGGCAGGCAGGTGAGTTATTAGGAGCCAATAGTTTGGGATTATAAGAAAATCCCAGATTGGAGAGGGGACAGGCTGGGCTGAGGGACCCCCTCCCCACCCCATTTGTGCACCAGACTCCTAGTACTCTTCATAATAAATAACTGAATGGTTTTTAGTAACAGCATCTTTCAGTGACACAGTGAAAACCTATCCATAACAAACATTTTAAATATTTGCAAGATCCAAGAAGGCAAAATAAATAAGTAAAGCCAGCCAAACACAATTCATTAGGAGTGCTCCAGGGCCAGAGCAAATGCATGTATTTTCTTACAGGACACAGCTATTACTCTCCACTAAGTGTTCATCTCAATGTTGCCACATCCAACTTTTCAAGAATATCTGGAATCTCAGATTATTAAGGGGCCTTTCCCAGTTTTTAAGCGCTGTGTGGGTCAAATTTTGGCTGACTAGATCCAGCCTATAGACCACTAGTTTGCAATACCTAAGGTAGAAGATATGTTTAATGTTTATTAAGGAGGACTTCAAACATACTTAAAAGTAGACAGACTAATACAAAGAATTTCCTTGTGCCCAACAAACATCAGTCTCTGAGTAGTTTCTTCCCATCTGCATGCCTTCCCCATCTCCCCATCTTCATTGTTTAGAAGCAAATCCCAAATGGCAAGTCACACTATTTGTAAATACCTCAGACTGCATTAGAATTGTTTTTAGAAAAATAAAGTGGTAATACGTTTTGCAATATCAAGATTTCTACCAGGTCACATGAACAAAAGTGACCCACCAGTTTAAGTGATAAATTAGATAATTAAAAACTTACTTGGCACCCAAAATTACTCAAAAACTCAATATAATTCCTAAAAAGCAAGAAACAATGATACAGTTGGCCTTTTGGACTCCTATTTTATCCTGCTCTCTCATGTCAGTGAGAGTGAAATAGGTTGATTTCGGCACATGTTGAGTAAAACTTGTGGAAAAAACTCTATCATTGAGATTTCATATTCTGTCTCATTTATGATAGTTGTCAGAGACTAATACTGAAAATTCTAGTATTCTATTGGCATCTAGGTAAGCAAGATAGAACTCATAATAAAAAAGAGAATAACTACTTATGCATTAGTGACAGAAGAGTGACATTTAGGGACCGCACTGAGCTGGTAACTAGCTCATGTAAAATAATTAATCCCCTCTGTGATTGTTTTGCTTCTGAGATTAGCACTGTTTAAATCTGACATAATGGTTTGAAATGTGATTTTTAAAAAATAAATACCCTTCAAAGTTCTACTGTTTTTAAAGTTGTCTGTAAAGAATTGGTTTGGCTCAGTGGATAGAGCATCGGTCTGCAGACTAAAGGATCTCAGGTTCAATTCTGGTCAAGGGCACGTACCTTGGTTGCAGGCACATCCCCAGTAGGAGGTGTGCAGAGGCAGCTGATCAATGTCTCTCTCTCATCGATGTTTCTAGCTCTCTATCCCTCTCCCTTCCTCTCTGTAAAAAAACAATAAAATATATTTAAAAAAAAAAAGAGTTGGTTAAACTCGCCTGCCCAATGTGCCTCAGTGATTGAGCATCAATCTATGATCCAGGAAATTATGTTTTGATTCCTGGTCAGGGAACATGCTCAGGTTGCAGGCTCAATTCCCAGTAGGGGCCAATCAGGAGGCAACCAATCAGTAACTCTCATCATTGATGTTTCTATCTCTCTTCTCCCTTCCTCTGAAATAGAATATATATATATATATATATATATATATATATATATATATATATATATATATATTTAAGAGTTGATTAAATTTGAGTATAATCCACTCTTGGTTCCAACTCATGTCATGAAACAGTATATGTACATAAATTTTCTAATTCTTTGAAAAAAAATCAGTTACATTAAGTGTAAAAGTATTTTTACCACAAACATAGGACAAGCAGATATTCCCAGAAGCCCCATTAGAGATTGATTTGAAGAAAGTAGCAGAGGACGATTATTCTCTATTCTGAATAAATGTTTTAGAACATGCATCTCATTCTACAAGTCATTTGCATTCAAAACTGCTTTGCCCCCAGACAGCAGGCACTAAATAAAAGTATACCAAAAATTTTAAAAAGAAAGACATTCTACATAATTGCTCAGGATTTGTTTACAGGATATAGATATCAGAATAATTTTTCCTGGCCTTATGCAGCGATTTCAAAATGAACTCTAATCATCACACTTTTTTCCCTTCATTTTCTGATTTCAACTGAAGTGTTGAACTTCATTAACCTTGTTGGAAACTTATAAAACTGCTTTTGAATGTTCCCTTTAACCTATGATTTAGATGAAACTGAAATTCGGAGTAAAATAGAATTGAAACTAGACAACACATACATTTGTGGAATTAAGACCGCAGTGTAATTTCATGCCATGTTGACTATCAGACTTGCAACAGTACCGGGGTAATACACTTGGGGAGAAGAGCAAGTATAATCATAAAACTTCCATTTAATTACACTTTTATAAGCAATTAAACTTTCCACCATTTTTGGTAGTCTAAGCCTCGATATTTCCTTCCAGCAAGAGGCAGACCTTCCAGTGGCCTGCTCACTGCACCTCTTGGATGATAACGTGAAAGTGCCATAGACGGAAGTACTTGTTCTATTCTGAGGGTGGCTGGCCTTCTTTATTACCACTATTTCCACCAAAGCTTCATCATTCACCTGTCAGTCATTTTTTAAAATTTAGTTTAGAGAGAGGAAAAGCGGGGAGAGAGAGAGAGATGTTATGTGAGAGAGAAACATCAACTTGTTGTCTCCCATCTACACTCCAACCATGGATTGAATCCACAACCCAGGTATGTGCCCTAACCGGAAATGGACCTGCCACCTTTCAGTGTACAGGAAGACACTCCCACCGAGGGAGACACACCGGCCAGTGCCAGCTGCCAATCATCCTAATGAGATGACCCTGGTCGATGAATTGAGCAACGCTGCTCTGTTCCCAGACATAAGCTGCGTTCCCTGCAATCCAAGGATTTGGACAGAGAAGCATCACAACTGGATGCTGGCATATAGCCATGGGCAGTGGAATGGCAGACAAGGCACTGCTAACGGAACTGCTTAAGACAAACACAAAGAAACAGCTTTTCAGATTCTTCTCTGCTTTGACTGGGCTGAGAGTGATAGTTTCTGGGTTAAGTCGAAATGAGAGAGAGACCTGTTGGAAAGAGAAATCTGTTTCTCTCTTGAAGCAGCCCTGGTTTAAATTAAACATGGACACAAGCTGTTACAAACGCCATGCTATCCCAGTGATGTTGGAGGGGTGAGACTCTGAAAGTCAACATTGCTGGAGAAAAAAAATAATATAATACAATATATTGATATATTAAAGTTTTAGAAAAGTGACTTATACTTTATGTGTTTTTAATATAACTTATTTTAGTGACATCAAATATAGATGACAGTTATAAAATATTCATCATATTGCTCTTCTGGCTGATTTTTATTTCCTCAAAATGGTATTAAATACATATTTTCCATCATATTCCAAAAAAATAAAGTATCCATATTAATAATGCAAATTTATGCTAAAAATTCTCACTTGGAAGCATTTTTCTACTTTGCATATAAAGTTAACACTTTGCCCACCACTGCAATTCAGTTGAGTATGGACTGAATGACAGCTAGAATCAGATCCTCGAACAAACAGTATGTAATAGAAAAGAGATGACTTCTCCAAATTGGAATCGGAGAGGTGCTTTAGGTATGCAGAATTTAATTATTCTCATTAGAATCATGCCCAGAAGCAAATCTTTATTTTCATGAGAAGCTCAAATGGTGTTTTTAATGATCACGGTCGAGCCCGTTTGAGTTCTCCATGTCACCTGTAAACAGGTTCTTTCCTGCAACAGCATCCTCTGTTCCAGAAACATGTGAAAAAGAACAGTGATTTGTTGTAAAATTCTAGTTATTTTTCTTGACTACATTTTATTCCCAAACCAACCGGAATTGGTGCTAAGGCACACAGGTTTAATGAGCAAGACGGCGTAAAATGTGCAATACTTACCTTTCTGTGCTTCTAAATCAGCTCATTCATTCCGATTAACATCTAAGAGGCGGCCTGTATCCAGAAGACACCCGCCACAAATTTCTATTCCCGCTGTCTTTATAAAATATACAACTTCAGGCGGGATACCGGGAAGTCTTTATTTTTGTTAATTTGAGAAGTCTCTATTTATGCTGTGTGTTCCTAGACTCCGAACCATCTTTTAAGGAGATAGTTTGAAACTGTGACTGAAGGAGTGAAACGGGAGATATAATGGATGAAAAGTGCTGAGTGAAATACTTGAGGCTCTAGGAGACTCGCATTCTTTTCTCTCTTACTAAGGAAGGTGCCATGAAAAATGGCTCATCACTGATCGTTCATTCTTTCCAGACAGAGGCTTTGCAAGTTCATTTGTTCTGTTTCATTGTGTTTAAAGATTCGAGATGCCTGCAAAACTGCCCGGGTGTTTTTGCCTTTGATCACTTCCAATGCATGCTTTGGTCAAAGTTTCTCAGAGTTTTTGTTTAGTTTTTAATAAGTTTAAGAAGAATCCATACAGATATATAACAAAATCTAGACACTTGGAAGGTGTTGAAAAGCTGATTTTTATTGTTATTTCCTCTAATCGTAAGTTATTTCAAAAGTTCCTGGTAAAATTTCATTGAGATCATCTTTACAGATTAAAAAACATATACGGCAATATTAATCAATGTTTATTGAGCACGTGGGTTTTCAAGTTTTTTTAATATGTATCCTATTTTTCCACTACAATAATGATAAAAGCTATTTTCTCCCAACATTTGTAAGTTAGCCTTTCTTATTTTTTTAAGTATGTGACTCATTGGGCAAGGCATGTACTCTTCTTTACCCCATCCTTATTTCATGTGATTCAGTTTTCTCTATCGCATTCACCTCACATCCTTAAACTCAAGATCACAATTTTGTTTCAGTAAGCTTAAATTACATCAGAGTTGGAAAAAAACAAAGGAATATCTGTGCAAAAAAAAAATTATGTTTATCTCAAACTATGATAAAATACACATTTTGTGCTTTCTTATGCCTCATACAGTCCAGAGTAATAGTTATCACACATGCAGCCATAATCCTATGATCTCAAGAGGCCCTAAAAAGGATCAGTTAGTCCACTTCCTACTGTGACTTCATCAGAGCTAAATACCTAAAGAACACAGGATAAAAAGTGACCTTTTTCTTTTGTGATGGTTTCTATAAAGATCTCAAAGCCTTCCTCAGTAAGTCCTTTGGCTGCCTGGCCAACCTAACCCTCTTCCTAGGTCATATATGAGTGTGATTCCCAATTAAAGCCCTTCTAAGAAAATATGGCGAACAGCTCCCCTCTTCTGATCACCTCGCATTTCCTGACATTCTGTAATTGTGACCTACTCTGTTTAAGTTTCTATCTGGAATTGATTTTTTGTTTGTTTGTTTGTTTTGGTAGGGAGGGGAGGCAGAGTGAGGCGCAGTACTCATATCTCATTTTCCATGTCCATAACATGTCATTCCCAACATGCCCTTCTTCTGTGACCCTCTCATCCTTTTCTGCACTGCATACTTTAACCCCACCAGGCAGCCGTCAATGGGTGTGCATCCGTGTTTGTATTTAACAAATGATAAGAAATGGCTCTTCTCTACCAGTCACTACACTAAACATAAAAGATATAGTATCAGCCAACTCCACCCCGCCCGAGTTTCTGGGTTGGACCCACGGGGTGTATTCCCACGGGGGAAGGGGTTTTGGTGGGAGATCCCAGGAGAGCAGAGGCTGCAGCATCTTCTGAAGGTGGAACAGAGCTCGGGGTCTCGCTACCTGGCCAGCTGGCTGCAGTCACCGAGAGAACAGGGGGAAGATCCCGGGAAAGACATTGTGGGGACTAACTAAGCCCGGAAGGCTGCTGGTCACTGTCAGAACCTGGATCCACTCCGTGAACACCCGTTAGAACTGAGTAACTCCTCGCAGTGGGAGCTAGAAGTACGGTAATATAATGGCCAAATGAATCGCTGTCTGTGAAATGATAAAAATCGGTCAGGAGGGAAAGAAGTTCTGGAAGTTGGAAAGTCCAAGATCAAGACCCCAACAGATTCAGTGTCTGCTCTAGGCCACTCTGCCTTCCCAAGCCAAAGATGTTTTACTTTTCTTTTTTAAAATTTTTTAAATGTATTTTATTAATTTTTTACAGAGAGTAAAGGAGAAGAATAGAGAGTCAGAAACATCGATGGGAGAGACATCCATCAGCTGCCTCCTGCACACCCCCTACTGCGGATGTGCCCGTAACCAGGATACATGCCCTTGACCGGAATCGAACCTGAGACCTTTCAGTCCGCAGGCCGATGCTCTATCCACTGAGCCAAACTGGTTTCGGCCGGAGATGTTTTTCTTAAATTAGTGCACAACTCCATCCTACATCTCCTGGGTCTGACATGAGGCCATCCAGTTTCCAAGCCTGCATACTGGAGAAATACCCGGAAGAGGAAGGGAGAAGGGAAAAGAGAAAGTGAAAAGGAGAGGGAGAGAGAGAGAAAAACATTGATGTGAGAGAGAAATACTGATTGGCTGCCTCCGGCATGCCTCCTGCTGGGGATCAAGCCCAAAACCCTGGCAGAATTGAACTGGAGACTTTTCCATTCATGGGCCACTGCTCAACCAACTGAGGCACATCAGCCAGGGCCTAATCTGCTGACTTTAAAATAAGAAGATTATCCTATGGTATCCATACTAGGGGCCCAGTGCATGAAACTTGTGCACAGGTAGGGTCCTAAGCCTGGCCAGGAATTAGAGCCTATTGGAGCTTTCCAGCCACCAGCCAGGACCTTCTTTCATTCTGTACCGCCCCCTGGTGGTCAGCACACATCATAGCGAGCAATCAAACTCTAAATGGGGCACTTTGCATATTAGCCTTTTATATATAGAGATGGGTCCAAATGTAATAACTTAGAAGTGGAAAATCTTTCCTGGCTGCAATCACAGAGATGTGACATAAGAGACATGAGAGAACCAACACATAATTGGGGCTTGATCAACCATTTCATCTCTGAAGATAGAGAAGGGGGCCATGAATGAAGTAATGTGGCTGGGCTCAAGAAACAGAAATGGCCATCAGCTGACAGCCAGCAAAGAAAGGTGACTTCAGTCCTTCAGCCACAAGGAACTGAAGTGGGCTAATAACCCAAATGAGCAAGGAAATGGATTCTCCCCTACAGCCTCCAGAAGGAAATACAGTCCTGCCAGCACCTAGAGTTTAGCCCGAGGAGATCTACGTATTTTGGACTTCTGACCTCCTGAGCTTGAGCTAAAAATTGTGTTATTTTAGATCAGGAAAAAAACAACAACAAAACAATATAGTAACAAACAAAAGAGACAAAGTCTCTGTCCTCACAGAGTGTACTCCAGTAGGAGATGTAGACAATTTAAACCAATAAACTAATATACATGGGTCAATGGATGATAAGGTAGGCAAGAAAGAGCTGATGCAGCAGACCTGCCTGATATGGCGCCCCTCTTTGCCATGGGTGACCCTTGGCTGGCCCTGGGAACTGAGTCTTTGCAGAATTCCCTGTGTTACTTATTGGTCAGGATGTTTCAATGCCTGTGGCATTGAACCATATTTCTTGTTTGTCTTTCCAATCTGTGAAAACAGTATGATATACGATGGATACCTATTTTCCTTCTGGGTCTGGAGTTTCAGTAATCATGGCTGGCTGGCATGTGTGCCTACGTGAGCAGCCCTTTGCGTAAGGCCTGGACTTTGAGACTCACGCTGACTCCCCTGAGCAGAACCATCACTGTGTTGTATCAGTTTGTTGCTAGGAGATCAGAATGATCTGTGTGACCCCCTAAGAGAAAGGCCTTCAGCAACCTGCACCTCATCTTCCTCCAGACTCCACCTGATTCATCATTTCCCCTTATTGATCCTGCTCTGTAAACCCTATATAATAAACTATAACCTTGAGAATGATAAATCTGAGTCGTGTGAGTCCTTTTGTCAAAATACTAAATGGCCCTAGCTGGTTTGACTCAGTGGATAGAGTGTTGGCCTGCAGACTCAAGGGTTGCAGGTTCGATTCCGGTCAAGGGCATGTATCTTAGTTGCAGGCATAACCCCAGTGTGGGGTGTGCAGGAGGAGGCTGATTGATGTTTCTCTCTCATCATGTTTCTAACTTTCTATCCCTTTTTCTCTATAAAAAAAATCAATAAAAAATATATTTTTTTAAATTACTAAATGGCCAAAATCGGTTTGGCTCCGTGGATAGAGCGTCAACCTGCAGACTGAAAGATCTCAGGTTCGATTTCGTCAAGAGCATGTATCCTGGTTGCGGGCACATCCCCGGTAGGAGGTGTGCAGGAGGCAGCTGATCAATGTTTCTCTCCCATCGATGTTTTTAAATCTCTATTCTTCTCCCTTCCTCTCTGTAAAAAAAATCAATAAAATATGATTTAAAAATTACTAAATAAATAGTTGGTCATGGAACACTCCCCAAAACATGTCAATAAAAAGAAAGCAGCATAGTAAAGGGTTGAGGAATGATTGCAATGTGCTATTTCAGACAGACTTGTCAGGAAGACTCTCTCTAATAAGGTGCATTCCGGCAGATGCCTGAGTGAAATGAAGCCCAAATTAGACACATATGTGGGGAAAGCTACAGACAAGATCCAGTGCAAAGCCCATGTGATAGTAACATGCTTGGTGTTTCCAGGGTGGCTAAATGCTGGGTGAGTGGCGAGCTGTACAACATAGGTTAGAGAGATAGTCTGGGCACAGACAATGTTTAATGTAAAATAAATCAAAGAAAAGATTGCAACATCTTACTTCTCAATACTCAAGAAATCAAAATATATATATCAGTGATTTCTGTTGAAAAAGGGAGACTAAGCCCTAACTGGTTTGGCTCAGTGGACAGAGCACTGACCTGTGGACTGAAGGGTCCCAGGTTTGATTCTGGTTTGCTTGGTTGCAGGCCCATCCCCAGTAAGAGATGTGCAAGAAGCAACTGATGGATGTTTCTCTCCCATCAATGTTCCTAACTCTCTATCCCCCTTCCTTCCTCTCTGTAACAAATCAATAAAATATATTTTTTAAAAAAGAGAGAGAAAAGAGAAAAAGGGAAACTATACATTGGCACACAAAACTTTTCTCACTAAATGTGTGGGAACCCCTTTCATGTCCCATGGGGGTCAGGGTTCACATTCAGGGTTTGGGTTCTGGAGAAGGCAGCACACAAATGAGAGACTAGAAAAGTATTAATTTGGGAATATTGGGGGCCAGGTGGGAGCCCACCTCTAGGGAGAGGACTACACCCCACTCTGGCCTTGCTACCCCTTTTTATTTAAGACTATGGGATACAACCATAGCCTGTAGGCAAGAAATTCCAAAAGCAGCCAATCAGCAGAAATTTACATAAGACCAACAGGTAGAGGCTGCTTCGGCTACCAATGTCTCAACTAAACAGTGAGTGATTAGCTCTGACCTTTCAGAGCAATTACGGTTGACCAGCCTTCCTGTTTCCTGACCACATCTTTCTATTAGCGAGACAATGATCGATTTCCAGCATAAATGAATCTGAAATGCCCCTTTATAAGGGAAATTGTAATGGAGATTCTATAAGGAAGATAAAGTTTTCTCTTGGAGTTTAAGAATAAGACTCATATAAGTAAGATTGGTGGCCAGTAAAACAAAACCAAAATGTTATCGAAATATGTGACTACACTACAGACTTTGAAGAAAAGCAGAAACTCAAATAAAATGTATCTGAAGGTCTGTCTGTGAAGTATCGGCTTGGAGAAGACACGGTGCAGACCTGGGAAGTGTCCTTCAGGGTGTGGTGGACACTGGGGGCAAGGAGGCTGCTCCTTTTTGGATGGATTCTTATCTCCAGAGATGCCGCTAGTCATGGTACTGACAGGTGGCCTAAACAAGAACCGAGTAGCTAGTGGGGATTTATGATGATCTGTTAAAAGTCTGAAAGTCTCCAGAGGCTCCCTGTACTGGGGTTGTTTACATTGTTTACTTTTTATCATCCATCTTATTTATTTTCTAGAGGTCTGGTGCACAAATTCGTACATGGGTAGTGTCTGGCCAGCCTGCCCTGATTGGGGCTGATCGGGGCCAGATCAGCTCGGGGGAGGAGACACCGGAGATGGAAGGACTGATTGTGGGTGGGGACAACAGGGGGAGGGCTGCAGACAGTTGGAGGGCCGGCCTACCTCTGAGGGGACAATTTGCATATTAGGCTTTTATTAGATAGAATTTTTTAAATTCTTTTTTTTTAATATATTTGATTGATTTTTTTTACAGAGAGAAAGGGAGAGGAATAGAGAGTTAGAAACATTGATGAGAGAGACATCGATCAGCTGCCTCCTGCACGCCCCCTACTGGAGGATGTGCCCACAACCAAGGTATATGCCCTTGACTGGAATCGAACCTGCGACCTTTCAGTCCACAGGCCGACACTCTATCCACTGAGCCAAACCGGTTTCAGCAATTTTTAAAATTCTTTATTGTTGAAATCACTGGTCAGCAAACTCGTTAGTCAACAGAGCGGCAAACCGCGGCTTGCGAGCCGCCTGTGGCTCTCGAGCTGTTGTTTGCTGACCACTGGTTTAAAGTGTTACATATGATTCCTTTTTCCCCCATTGACCTCTCCCCTCTTGTTCCCACCCCCAGCCCTGCCAATCAGAAAGGACATATGCACCACTCTCTTCATAGCAGCACAGTTTACATTGTTTTTGATAACGTATTGAACAGTGCTTTGTCCCACCAGTAGGGTAGAAAAACTCCTCAGTACACTCATACCTTGGCTTTGCTGAGAACAAAGTAACTTGCACATATTTTGCTAACTCATAATCCCAAGAGGAAGTGCATCCTGTGCAAAGAACCCAGGAGTTGTGCCTGAAAGGTTTTCAAACCTTCTACAGTGGTACCTCGAGATACGAGTTTAATTCCTTCCGTAACCTTGAGGCGTGGGAAACTATGAGACTCTTGAGTTTCGGTAAACTGGTGGGTCGTGTGCAGCCAGCTGATCTGCGCGATTACTCCTATCTCAAATGTTGCTCATATTTCAAAGCAAAAATCGCTCGCTCGATGGCTCGTATCTCAAAAATCTCGT
Organism: Lasiurus borealis; assembly: GCA_004026805.1. NCBI lineage: Eukaryota > Metazoa > Chordata > Mammalia > Chiroptera > Vespertilionidae > Lasiurus > Lasiurus borealis. Next base: position 16,457 of record PVJN01024911.1, read on the forward strand.
ATGTTAGGGCACTCGTATCTCGAGGTACCACTGTATTTACTTGCTCTTTCTCTTGCATGCTGTGTCATATCCTTTATTATCACTAAAGCCTATGGGAGTAGACTTTGGGCTTCTCAGCAGTTATCTGACTTTACAGGATTTCTGCACATGGTAAGTTAACAAACATATTATAATACTCTGGCCACAAATCAGGAGAATGCATGATATGAGAACAGAGTAGTCAGCTTACTCATAATAAAGATTCAGTCAATAGTAATAATTTTTATTCATTAATTAAATGAACATGTATTTAGGATATATTAACAAATACTATCATACAACATCACGCAATGGAGATATTCTGGTGAAGGACATACTATTCTACACTCATAAAACATGCAATCTAATGGGGAGGTAGACATTAAACTGCTTAAACAAATTATTATGTAATGGTTATAAGTGCTACAAAGACATGTTTATTATTTATTATGCTCATTTGTATTACAAGTAATCGTCGCAAATAGATTTTTAATCTTTTCCAGGACACATACATGTTATGTCCATGACATGTATTCATATTGTTCAATATGTTCTAAAAGTATGAAACCTTGAGTGCACAATGTTTAGGCTTCAAAATTATTTCTATAAATGATCAATAACTCCACAGAATGTTCTTTAGGAGTTCATGATAAAGCTAACTGGTCTTTGAGTTATCTGGCCCCTTCAAAGCCACCGTCGGAAGAAGAAAACATCATTAGTAATCAGGAGAAAATGGGAATTTAACCAAGAGGTAAGATACCTGGACAGTAAGGAAGGCATTCCATAGGCTCAAACCAGCAGCCTCCACCTAGCTTTAATTCTTCTTTAAAGAAAGCTTATTGACTGTAATACAAATCAACTTCATTTTAACATGAGCAATTTTAAGAGAATGGAGGAGATTCTATGACCTTTGAAACAATATGGTTTCCATTTTTTTCTTAGGCTCCTCTGGTTTTATTTCTTGCCGTGACCTGGTGATAGAAAGACAACCAAGCAATTTATTACTTTTATTATACAACACTTCATATTACATAGAGGTACTGTCACTGAAAAAACTGGCTTGTGCCTCCAGATGCAATAACAAAATGACACCTTTTGTGATGAACTTCTTGCTCACCACGCTCCTGTGTCTATTCTTCTAGTCCTCGGGTTGCTAGAAACTGAAAACTACACAATAATAATCCATTAGCAACAAAAAGTACGTGTTTATCAGAAATGTCTCTTTCTGGCTTTGCTCTAATCTGCTTGTCAGTCATAATGCCAGCAACTTATTGAGACAAATGATAGCCTGTCACATTATTTGGAACCATAAAATAAGATAGCGTTAGCCTTAATTTAAACGACCTATTTCAAATGGCTCAATTGTATGACTGTAAATTACAGTGCAAGTCCAAATTGATTATGGCAACTGGGAGTTTCTCTCATTTAACATTCAAATTAAAATTTACATAATTTTAACGTAAAAATACCATCTCATCCTATGACATAGCGTTTGCTAGGATTGTGTATGAAGCAATTTAGAGATTTATGGGATAGGTTTGAGTAGTTTTAAAATAAAATCTCTAGCTTAACTGAAATAGAATAAATCTACCCTCTCATTACAGCATTTTAAATGTGGACACTGTTTTATGGCAGCACTGTAAAAGTAAAGGGACTACAATATGTTTGAAAAGTGCAACAATTGAGAGAGCAGAGATAATTAGGAAGCTTACTAGGGATTTAAAATGTGACTAACTTAATGGCCTTCAGCCATCCCCAAAGTAATTAATGACAGAGAGGAAAATAAAAATCTTTTAAGTTGACTGGTAAGTGGACAGTCACTGATTTGAAACATTATAGATATTTTCATGCTTCCACAATGGAAAATTTTCTCAAAAAATAAATTACTTCATAAGATGTATAAACCTTGCACACTTCTATAAGCACTGCCCAACATCCACTTAACTTTAGCCATGCAAACGCTTCACAATGTTTAAAAAATATGATTTCACTGAATCCCAATACCATTTGCAATTCCAATTGTAATTACTTCTAAATAATTTATATATTTTCATTTAAAAGGTTTATCTTCCCCTTGTTTCACTTTCTAAAGTTCAGTGATTATTATTGACTGATATAGGCCACACTTTCAATTATTTACCACTTTAAGAGAAATTGAGTTTTTTAAAATACACAATAATTAAACATTATCATTTTTCCCACTGATGCTGAAGTTATGAGTATCTAGACTGGGAAGTATAAACTGCATGTGAAGATATTTAAACATGTTAGAGCTTTAATATGAATATATTTTGAAGAAACAAAATGAAAACAATTTTTAGGGTGGTTAATGTGATTAAGGAGGGAAAACAATAAAATTTCTAAAATTAGTTTGATTAAACTAGACATAATGGGAAAATGAACACTTAAAGGTATGTTCTGCTAAATTCAGACTCACATCAAATACACCACTAAGTTCAGCTGAATTTATTCTGAATTTTATATTCTATGTATTTGTTGATTTTGGTGCTTTTAAACTATTAAGATACATGGAGATTTAATTTTGTTCTTTCATTTCAAACTTTTACTTAATTACATATTATTAATGCTACATAGTCCTTACTTGTGATTTTTATTCTGATAAAAATTGTGTATAATTTAGTATATTTATTATAATTTAACAGTTTTTCATAAAGTTCAGATATATGATAGAATTTTATTGGTTATTGTTGGATGGAGGCTTTATAATGATTAAAATATATTCAATATAATTTATCATGCTTAGCAATTGAAAATTACATGTACTAAAATGTTTTGAATTTCACACAACAAATGTATACACGGAGTGATTTTTCTCTCAAGTTTTTCATGGTTCTGTCTGCTGATACAAAGTGAAAATAAACTATTCCCAACTATCACATTAATTCTCTGGCATATTTGGATCCAGTGGCTTGTTTGCTATTTAAACATTTTACATTGCTAGAGGAAACTTGTAAACAATATTACATTCGCATCATTTACACTCACCTTTGTGAGCTGAATTTTACTTCATTAAGTATTAAAAAGGTGTATATAAAGGTTTATCCCTCTTATCACCTAAATTACTTTCCACATACTGAACACTGATCCCTATATATCTTCGATCTTTCTGAAGAAGTAAAAATCATGACAGGCTGGCCTGCAGACTGAAAGGTCCCAGGTTCGATTCCGGCCGGGGGCATGTACCTTGTTTGCGGGCACATCTCCACTGTGAGGCGTGCAAGAGGTGGCTGATCAATGTCTCTCTCTCATCGATGTTTTTAACTTTCTATCTCTCTCCCTTCCTTTCTGTAAAAAATCAATAAAATATATTTTTAAAAAAATCATGACAGGCATATATTTGTTATTAGTACTTCCCTTTTTTTTTCCAGTAAAGTTTTTCTTTCTAATCTCTTCTACAAAACCTGGAATTTGATGGCTCTTATATATAAGATTTTTTAGTGCCACTCCCACCTAAGGGAATAATAATAATATGCAAGAAATTCCAAAAAACGTATGGCCCATTCTTGGAAGTAGACATAAATTACCTTGCATATTATAGCAATGCATCCCATCAGATAATATAGATGAGAGAAAGGTTTGGGGAAGGACAGGACCATCAAGGTTTATCTGAGTCACTACTCATCGAAAATTTCTGATTTTGTTTCAAGACAAAAAAATTCTAGAACTAATATAAATATTCCACTATAAGTACAAAAAGTGTCATCAAAACCCCATAAAGAGATCAATACACTTTGCATATCTGCTATCTTTAATCTGCCTTTATATCTGTATTTGTCCATTGGTCTAAAGTGTTAAATTGTTGAGTGTGGCAAATTACGAATAACATTTCACATACTTAAAGCCACAATTTTGTCAATTATATAATTACCACAGAATATAAATACATTAATACATGCATGCCCTTATGGGAAAAACTCACTGATTAAATCATTGGCTTTTCAATTTCTTTGGTTTGGGCTTAGAAGAGGCACCAGAGGGATTCAGACTGCTAGCCTTAGGAAGACTGCTCCAAACATTTGACCTTGGCTGACCTCTGGGAACCACCTGAGGGTGTAGTTAGGCCAATGTTGTCAAATTTCAAACTGAATAAGAAAAAACAGGGCATCCTGTTAAATTGTAGATTCTGACTCATTAAGTCTGCAGTAGGGCCTGGATTCTGTTTTTATAACAAGTTCTGAGGTGAGAGTGACATTGTTTATTCAAAATTCACACTTCGAGTAACAAGAACCGAAGGGAAGCAGTTCCGCTTTCAGAACAGCAAGGAGAAGCTGAGTGATAGAATTAATTAACCTAGATTTGCTCCCATAAATCCTTATTAATACACACTGCTGCTAGATAATATAAGAACTAAATAGAGGGCTTGTTTTAGAGGTTAAAAAAGACAGTGAGTATTAAACAAATAGATCAGAAATGTGGGAAGACATATTGACCACATAAAACAAACTTTAAAAAATGTATTTATTGCCTGGCCAGTGGTTGAGTATCAACCTTTGAACCAGGAGGTCACAGTTTGATTCTGTCAGGGCACATGCCTGGGTTGCAGGCTCAATCCCCAGTAGGAGTCATGCAGGAGGCAGCTGATCAATGATTTTCTCTCATCATTGATGTTTTTTATCTCTCTATCCTTCTCCCTTCCTCTCTGAAATTATTAAAAATAATTTTTACAAATAAAAATATATTTATTTTATTAATTTATTTAATTTAAATTTGCATTTGCCTGGCATTGTTACCAGAAGTTTATTGAATAGTGAGATTTAAGTTATGCCATGGTTTTTAAACTTTCTCTTTTGTTTTCTTTAGTTTAATGTTTAAATTAGATTTATTGGGGTGACATTGATTCATAAGATTACATAGGTATCAAGTGTACAATTCTATAATACATAATCTGCATAGTATATTGTGTGCCCACTACCGATAGTCAAATCTTCTTCTATCACCTTACATTTAACCTCCTTTACCCTCCCCTCCAGTAATGCCTTCCCTCATTCCCCGTGGTAACCACCAGACTGTTGTCTGTGTCTATGAGGGTTTTTGGTAGATTGGTTTTGTACATCTGTATATACAATGAATATACAGTAAAGTTGACATATTTAATTTTATAATTTGATAAATTTTAACATATTTATCCATCACTAAAAGCAATACCACATTACCCCTCAGAATGTCCTCTTATCATTTCATAGTGGCTCCTTACTACATGCCCCTGACTGGAATCGAACCTGGGACCTTTCAGTCCACAGACCAACGCTCTATCCACTGAGCCAAACCGGTTTCAGCTGTAATAATTTTTTATCTGCCTTCTTTCATTTAGTATAATTATTGTAAGATTCATCCATGTTGTATGTGTCAATATCTTATTTTTTTCACTGATGAGTAATATTCCATTTACTAATATACCACAATTTATTAATTCTCTGGTTGATAAACCTTTGGGATTCTTTTCCCCGGGCTTTTATTATTATAAAAAGGTCTATGACCATTTATGTTTAAGACTTTGTGAGGACACATGACTTTACTTCTCTTGGGTAAATACTAGGAGAGGAATGATATATGTTTAACATTTTAAGCAATTTTCAAGCTCTCTATCAAAGTGGTAGTCATATTTTATTTTCCACCAGTGGTGCATAAGAGTTCCATTTACTTTACAACCTTTTCTACACTTGGCACGGTCAGTGTTTTAATTTTAGCCATTTCCATCTGTGAACTGATATCTCTTGTAGTTTTAATTTTTATTTTCCTGATGACAAATAATACTAACATCATGATGTGCTCATTTTCCATCCATCTTAGTCAGTTCAATGCCATAGTAGCATATCATAAACTGGGTGGATTAAACCACAGAAATGTATTGCTCACGTTCTGAAGGCTGGAAAGTCCAAGATCAAGGGACTGGCTGCACGGTTTCCAGTGAAAGCTCTCTTGTTTGGCTTGCCGAGAATATTTTCTTGCTGTGTCCTCACATGGCAGAGACAGCTTGAGCTCTCTGCTAATCCTAAAAGCACTAATCCCATCAGATCAGGGATCCTCCTTCACGATCTTATTTAACGCTACTTACTTATGTTAAATGCACCCACGCTGAGAATTAAGACTCAACATAAGAATCTTAGAGAGACACAGTTCAGTCCATAGCACCATTCATATAATTTCTTTGGTGAATATGTCCTTTATTTGTATGCTCTTTGTTTAATATCCAGATATGTGTTTTGCAAATATTTTCTTTTGGGCTGCACATATTTTTCTATTCTTAGTAGTCTCTATTGAGAAGCAAAAGGTTTAAAATTGGATTAACAATTTATTGCATTTTTTATATAAATCCTGCTTTTTTGTATACTTATAAAATCTTTTCCAAACTCTCAAGATTTTTAAGATTTGTTCTTATATTTTCTTCCAAAAGTTTTTATTTTTCATTTTATATCGAAGCCCGTGATTCATCTTGAGCCAACTTCTATATGTGTGTGAATGAGGTAATTGTGGGAGTTTTTTGCTGTTGTTTTGTGTTTTTTTTTTTTTTTTTTGCAGAAGTTCTCTACTAATAAATGCATGAACATCATTTGAATCAAGTATCTTTCCCATTTAATTTCACACCTTTGTCAAAAATCAAAACAGACATTTTTATATAGAATATTTGTGGGCTCTATTCTGTTCTTTGTCCTTTCCTTTTATGTGAGCCACATAAAATAATTTTTTAAATTAACCCCTTATTAGATGTATCATGGCAAATATGTTCTCCCATATAGTGGGCTCCTTTTCCATTGGCTAATGGTTTCTTTTTCTGTGCAGATGCCTTTTAGTTTCATGTGGTACCATTTGTTTATTTTTTCTTTGTTTCCCTTGTTCTAGGAAATAGTCACTTATTTTACATTATACTTTTAAGATGTAAATTGATTTCTTTAATGATAATAAACACGTTTTGCTTTTCGGTAATGTAAATAAATATTTTCATTATTACCAAATCCCTCTATTTTGAGTTGCTGTTGTTGACTTCTGATGTTGATATCTCACCTCTTCAGATTGAGAGCCCAGGTTCCTCAGAGATTTATGAGAGAAAATTATTTGAGACTGGTTTTAAAGTATGTTTCCCTGGAGAGTGTTTCAATTTGCTTCTGCTGTGTGCCTGGAGTACCATCACTTTCAGCAATATAGTCAGCCTGGAGATTTGGGGATTACATTGGTAACATGAGTGTAGTTCCAAAACTACATGAGAGGCAGCCTGTGGTTATGAATTTAAGAGCGTAAGCTTACACACAACAAAGCTAAGTCAGGCAGGTTACCTTGAAGTCTTCTCTTTTGCTTCCTGTTTTGTTCTCATTCATTTCTCATTGAACATGTGGTCCTTCCGGTTCGGACTCTCTCCCTGGTTTCTAAAACTCCCATACCCACACCTTCTTCCTTGCATGATCAGTTAAAATTATATATCTGGATGATTGTTCATAAAGTTTTATTTTTGTTTGCATATACCTTAAAGGAATATAGGTAAGTTGTAAATCTATGATATCTAAAATTTTAACCTAAATTTTAAATATTTGCAAAATACCCAATTCCTAGTGTTTTAATATTGAAATTTTAGAATAAAACTCTGACTTTACTCTTTTAAGTGTGTTCAATAAATATCGATTTAATACCTACTATAATCCATGTAAGAGTATATTATAGTCTTATATTTAACATTCATAGATATTATTACATTGTTTTCTATGCTAAGATAATTTTAGAATAAAACTTACTTTACTCTTTTAAGTGTGTTCAATAAATATTGATTTAATACCTACCATAATCCATGTAAGAGTATATTGTAATGTTATATTTTAACATTCATAAATATTATTATATTGTTTTCTATGCTAAGATAATTTTAGAATAAAACTTACTTTACTCTTTTAAGTGTGTTCAATAAATATTTAATACCCACCATTATCCATGTAAGAGTATACTGTAATGTTATATTTTAACATTCATAAATATTATTACATTGTTTTCTATGCTAAGATGGCCCCAAGAATAGCCCAAATTCTTGTGCAAAGATTCCACAATCCATGATGTTGATTAGCAATACATTTCACTTGGGAAGCTAACAAGGCCAGAGTCAGCCAGTGAGAAGGCATGAGCTCCTATATTCCCATTGTCCCATTGAGAGGACCATACAGAATATTTTATATTCCAGTGGATAGACATTCTCTCTCATTTTTCTCTTTATAGGTTAAACCTGAGAGCAACCTTATGAGTGAAGAGTCACATGAATAACTTGTACACTGCACGTCTAGACGGGAATGGCAGCATTTTACAGAAAGCACCTAGAATACCAGCTGCTTATCACCTGGAAGTCTTAAGGCCAAGGGGAGATTATACACCCCCTGTAAGGAGTAAAAAAATCACCAATCTCCATGGAAACTCATTTCTGATACAGCCTCTTCTGAGAAAAGAAAGAAAGAATTCCACTCAGGTCATGATCCGAGCAATCCTACGTGAGTACCTTGATCATTTTCAGTTAACTCAGTGCCTTCTTTCACCAACTCATAGTTGCATGGCATTTCCTATACAGAAATTCATCCCATTATGCTATATGTTATACATGAATTTTTGTGACTCTTTCTATTATACTTCTCTTCAAGTCAATTACATTTATAAATTGAAATTGATTTTTCAACCCCTATAAAGCTCTAAATGTTAACAAAGTTCCTTTGTGTTAAATTACTGTATGATTATTAATAGTACACAATTGATTAAAACATAAAAGATAAATTTTTCCTGGAAATGTATTAGTTAATGAAATGAGTATGTCTCTTAAAAATTTAAGTACTCATAGATGAATATGATTTATTGCTAGAAGAGAGCAAGGTTCACTGGAAATTAACAGCAAATGGCAAGAGTATACAGGCCATTAATAAATTAAGGCCTTACAAAATACTAGTTAAAAATTGTTATTAATGCCCAGCCAGTGTCACTCAGTGGTTGAGCATCAACCTATGAAGTAGGAGCTCATGGCTTAATTCCTATTCAGAGCACATGCCCAGGTTGCCAGCTTGATCCCCAATAGGGGGCATGCAGGAAGCAGACAATCAATGATTCTCTTTCATCATTGATGTTTTTATCTTAACTCTCTCTCCTTCTTCCTTCAATAAATATATATGTTTTAAGAAATCAATAAAAATATATGTTTTAAGAACTAGTTACTAAGCACATTATATTTACAGTGGAATCCGCAACATATTTCAAATAGATTAATATGAAACAAATAAGTACATGAATGAACAAATTAATGAGCAAATTTTTGGCTGTTGATAGTTAGCCAACTTGCACCCAAACAAACAAACAAACAAACAAACAAAAAACCGCATGAGAATTTCTTCAGTGTCCAATAATATATTGCCAAAATTTAATGAAAATTCCTCTTATAAGTAAAAAAAAAATGTTTAACTTATTTCTGATTTTTTTTCATCAAAGATATAACTTTGATATCTCAGAAAAAAAAAGAAATATTTTTACCTTCTCATTTGAAATGCAAAAAAAAAAAGTAGCAGAGGCAGTTTTTTATTACAGAGATTGGTCAGACAAGATTATTTTGGATTGTCCTTTCTGAATATTTGATTTATTTCGAATCCTTTTGTTCTTCTTTTTAAAACCTTATCTTTTTTTTTCCTTCTCTTGTTTTCTTTTTCTTATTCTTTAAAATTCTTTGTTTACACCCTTGAAACATGCAATGCAATCCAATTCAGGTGGGTTAAGATTTTTACTTTTTTTTCTTATGGAAAGTGGGTAATAATATTAGGAAGAAAACTAGAAATGGCAGTTGCCGGGAACTTTGTCCATAGGGACATTCTCAAGTAGATGGATTTTAGAAAAACACTCAGATGGAAGTTAGTGTGAAAACTGATGTGCATAAAACTGTTGCTTGTGCTCACATCCACCCGAAAGCTTTCGTATAATCTGGAAGCATACGGTGTAGTTTGAAGACCTCTGTCCTGAGCCACCAAGATCACATGGGCAAAAGGCAACAGTGAACTTGAAACTTCATTTAATGCTCTGCATTGATACTTCCTTGTCATTTTCGTTCTCTAAGGATTTTCCTTACTTTTCTGGTGTGTAAACATGTTACTGTTCATTAAGGATGTTAATTTTTTTTAAAGGTGAGTATACCTTTTTTTAAAGGTAGCTCAGTTAATGTGTTGTCTTGAAATGCCAATGTTGTGGATTTCACCCCTGATCAGGGAATATACAAGAAACAACCAATAATGCATAAATAAGTGGAACAGCAAATCTCTCTCTCTCTCTCTCTCTCTCTCTCTCTCTCTCTCTCTCTCTCTCTCTCTTTCTTTCTCTCTCTCTCTCTCTCCCCCTGACTCAAATCAATAAAAAAATAATTAAAATATTTTAATTTAGGTTTTTTTTTAAGTGAAAGATTTTATGTTGTTGTTGTTTGTATTACTAGGGGGAAGGAAGAATACCTAATATGTCAATATACTTAAAACAGAATGCACCTCCATGTTACTGAAAAAATAAGTTAAATATGTTTTTGCTCAGCTTTTTAAAAAAATATTTATTTAGGTTTTCCTAAAATCCTTAGATTAATTGCCAACTTAGATATACTTGCAATTTATAAGAAAAAGAATGGGGTTATTTAAGGAGTCAATTAGTAGATTATCCTATATGCTCAACACTTGTTTAGTTGATAAAATAAAGGTTTTAAAAGGGAGACAGAATAGTGTCATTTTTTTTTTACAGATAATAAGGACCTTCAGTCAAATAGCATTTTAGAATATGAAAATTTATTTTTCAAGGTCACCTGGGCATTGAGTCTTTTTTTCCTCTTTCTAATTATGACATGAACCTAATGTTGTGATATATTCATGCAAGTGGATAGTTTTAGGGATCTATATATGCTGAGTCTGCCCTGGTACTTCTTTGATTCTGGTACAATGTTGATAAATCAAGAGAACAAACTAATATTTTAAAGATTGTGTGTTCATAGAAAAATAAACCATGGCATGTAGTCTTTTCTAGATTATAATTTATTTGATAAGAATCAGGAGCCAATAGACAATCCTGAAAAAAAAATGGAGTGGGTTGATTAAAATGGCATTCTAAGAATAGTAATGTGGAAATAAATTGCAGGCTGCATTGAATAATTAGAGAGAACAAGTCAAGAAAAAAAAATAAGGAATTTGCTATCATGGGGCATGCACATTGATTAAGAGTAGGCAGTGGAAATGCAAAAGATACTGCAAATAAAATGCAGTATAATGAATCATGAATTAACATTGGCAAAGATAAATGAGAAAGAAAATCCTAAGAGTAAAATCCAAACAATTAAGTGTTATAGAATTCACACAGTAAAGGAGCTGAAGAAGGAAAAGAAGGAGGTAGTAAAGAAGGTGGGGAAAATCATAATTCAACTCATTGTGTATGTATTAATAACTTAAAGGAATATTTAATGAGTTTCTACTCCATACCAGGAATGCCCCTAGGTGCTGAGGCTATAGCAGGGATTGAAAAGATTAAAAAAAAAATTCTTACCTCTATGGTGCTTACATCATTGTAGAAAGAAGAGACAATGGACAGATAATCGAAAATAAGTTAGAGGGTGAAAAGTGTAAGGAAGTTGGAGAGATAATGATGAAGAAGAAATAGGATAAATGTCTCAGAAACGAAAAGAGTTTCTGGTTTATTTTGAAATAATTGGGTTTTAAACTCTGAAAGAAAATGGAATTGGTTTAAAATTAAGAAAAGATCAAGGGCAATTAAACATTGTAATTTTTAAGTGAATTTACATGGAAAATAAGATCCCAGAGATCTCCCCGCTTTGCTTTCTCCCACTTCCCTACTCTACAACCAGGAGATTTAATGTAACCCACTTGCATCTTCTCTTTTGACTGTATTGTATAAAATAAGTTGCTGCCATTCTCTGGAGCATTAGCTCAGTCAATGATATTTTGCTTCCCTCAAGTCATTGGCAGTTTGGTGCAAATAAACTCACCAAAATCCTCTAAAAAAATAATAAGAGGCCTAACAAAGGTATTGCCTCAGGCTATAAATGTTCGCCCGGGCCACTAATCCCAATATTATGTCTTGGAAATTTGTGTTTTCTGTCTTCCGTGTTATGTAGTGTCCTCCATCATCTTTTCTGAGCTGGGTTTTTATTTGCATTGAATTTAGTTTTGTGATTCTGACAGTCTTCCTATCTTTTTCTATCTCAACTACCCAGGCATTTGTCAAATCTGGTTGTAAGTTAGAACCCTGCCCAGTTTTTACCACTAACATATTTGTAATTCTTGGATGAATCACTGAAACACTTGGAACCTACCTTATCATCTATAAAATAGGGAAAAGGGTCAAATAGCAACACATGTAGAAAAGTGTTTTGTGAACTGCAAAATCCAATGAAACTGAACACGTGACTTTTGTTAGGGTTACCTTGCAGTGGCATGCCACTGTTTCTTAAGGCTCATGCTACTGAATATGATTTACTTACTGCATCCTTAGAGTCCTATTTCCTTTTAAAAATTTCAGCATTGCAGATTTTAAAGAGATGCAGTGATATATACATATATTGATATGTATGAAGTGCCATAATTTATATTAACAGTTCCCTTTAATAACTTTTTTTAAAAATTCCATTACTTTTAGCAGAAATTCTGGAGTTCCTCTCCTCTCCTGTCAAACACGTTCTGCTTTACAGAAATCCCTACTCTGTTTATAGCCCTCAGCCACTCGCATCGCATCTATGATTTTCTGAGGCTGTTCAACTGTTAAGTGGCTGACTTTGCAGTCTTATTATTTATGCCAGTTTTCAGTATCTCTTCCACATTTTTTTCCCACCAACAGCATATGGCTTTGCATGGGCTATTCAGTAAATACTCATAATTATTCCACTGAGCTTTGGTGACGGGGAATGTGTGTGGTGTTGGAGATAAATTGTGCAATCTGCAAGGAAAACAGGGATGAGTTTCTGCTTGGATATTTTTGCACATTTTGTGATGGAAGCAGATGCCACACTCTGCCGTGATGCAGGCAGGACATTGCTTTGGGGAGTGGCCTGCCGACTGCAGGGCGTACTTTGCCTTTCCTTTGTGCTTCAAGACTGATCGGCATGCCTTCCACAAACGTTAGGAGGCATAGGTGTAACTACTTCCCACACAAGGTTATAAGAATAAGGTAATGCATGCAAAGGAGTACCCTTACTGTAAGCAAAACTCAATTAAGGCTGGATGTAAACACTGCATGATATACGATCTATGCATTTTAATATCTCTCCAATTAGTGCTAAAAGTTGCTTTGTTTCTTGTGCTCTGAGACATCGCACATCTAGTTAGACAAAGGCAGTAGCTAAGTGGTATCTGCAGCAAATATAGGGTTTTCATTTGTGTATTTTTTTACTTTTCCTCTGCTGACCATTACCCTCAAAGCTAATAGAGAAAAGCATAAAGCCTCTCTTTTCTAAGTTTTACAGTGAAATGAAATGATAGCAAACAGTTTCTGGGAAGCTAAAATTACTGCTATCATAGAAAATTGCATGGACAGTTACCAGTATTTTATATTTCTGAACATAAGTAAATATGAAGGATGACCTATGTTCATTTGTGTATCCAAGTTGGATATACATTGGGATTTTCTTTCCTGTGAGAGAATAATCCTATCTAATAAGAGAGTCATATGCAATTTTACCATACCTCTGCAACACCCACAAGCCATGCCCACCAGACAATCAGGAGTGATTATGCTAATTAACCCAACCAAGATGTCAGCAGCAAGGAGAGAGCAGGAGGCTTGAGTTTTCCTGGAAATGGAGGAAGCCAAGCTCCCACAGCCCTGGCCTGCTTTGGCCTCTGCTTAAGGCTACAGAGTTTCAATTATAGAAGATAAATAAATCCCAACAAAAATGGTGGCAGCCCTGGAGCGAGGAGGAGGCTTGGCTGTGCTCAAGACTACAAAATTTCAATTATAGAAGATAAATAAATCCCAGATACCAGGGCCTCCACTTGAGTCACTGGAAGGTGTGGCCAGCCTGCAAACCACCACAGGGCCCTTGCCCAGGCCACCCCACACCCCAAGGGAATCCTCATTCTGATCTAGGACACCCTTCAGGGTAAACCAGCTGGCCCCACCCATGCACCAGACC
>PVJN01024912.1:0-30785 GCA_004026805.1 Lasiurus borealis
GGAAAGAAATATACCAAAAGGGCTATTGTTATTTCTAAATGATGACAATTTTTTCTTTTGTATTCCTCTGTGTTATCTAGATTTTCCGCAAAGGGCATGTGTTATTTCTGTGGTAAAATGCAAGCACAGTGAGTGTTTTGTTAGTGGGTAGGACTGGGCATGAAAGGCACACAAAGGAGGCTATTTCGGGCGTGGGCACAGCTTGCGCACAGCATGGAGGCAGGAGGAACATGAAGCGTATCACAGTCAGTGGGGAGATCAGTCATAAAAGTGGGATCATTTGGGGAAACTCTTAAGAAATAAAACGGAAGGGGCACGAGGAAATGGGTAATGAAGGCTTTTGAAAGACAGGCAGACCGGCTGGGGCTTGGCTATGTAAGCAGTAAGGGGCCTCTGGAGATTCTTAATCAAAGAACATGCTAGGAGCAGCATTTCAGAAAGCTGAGCCGGCAGCTGTTTGCAAGGTGGCCTGGGGACCCTGGGGAGCAGGAGGGGTCATCTGGAGCAAAAATATCAGACAGGAAGCCACATCCAGCTCAAGGTGAAGAAAGCTGGACCAGGTGGAGGAATAGAGAGGAAAGGGTGAATCTGAAAGATGCATCGAAGGAAAAACAAATTCTTGGTGACCGATTCAATATAGAGAATGAAAGAAGAAAGCATCCATGATGACATCAAAACCTTAATTTTTGTAATTAGAAGAAAGTGGTGACAGTGACAGGAGTGGTTGGGAAATAGAACTAATTTAGAAAAGAAAATGAGGAGGTCAGGTTGGGATGTGAGGAGTTTGAAGTGGTGGTGAGACTTGTAAAAATATGGGATGTTTGACTCTGATTTTTTGGACCCAGGGGAAATTTTGACTTCAAGGATATTTTAACTCTACTTATGAATACAAATATTTTAGTCAAAATTTATACTGACATTTAAAAATGCTTTTCAAGAAGGTATTTTTTGAAATCATCTCCACCCAGTTTTTATTGTAGTTCAGTAAACTTTCCCAGTCTTGCATTTTTTTATTAAAATTATTTTCCTCAAAACAAATTTTTTTTCTTTTACATTTTATGATGTTTGATCCAACCCAGTTATGTCAATAACAAACATTATCTCTGATAACATCTGCCATCTCAGAATTTCTTTTGTGACCACTATTCCTATCTAGTTCTCCCAGGTTAATGTATCTAAACTCTGCTGAGATTTTACTATCCTTTTAGTTCTTAGTAAATAATAAATGGAAGGTGCCATTTGAGCTACTATCAGTTTTGTGTTGTATTGACCATTTCTGCCAGGAATTGGGTAAAAGATGGAGCAAACAAATATGAAATATTTGGTATGTGGCAAGGCTAAACATTGGGGTCAATGTGTCTTTAGTCGGGGGGAAGGGAGGGGTCACACGATTTGTTTTCTTGGTTCTGTCATTTTATAGGCATGAACCAAGGCAGGTAATAGTTTCGTCTAAGTGTGAGTTCAGATAAATTACTTCCTGGCCTCTGACTCACCTGGAGACTTTGGACAAGCCCCTGATGACTCTCTCTGTTGCTCAGCGTAATCATGGAATGGGGGAAGGGAAAAAGGAAAGCAGCCCATGTCAGCTGCACCTCATAAACCCCCTCACCCAAGGCTGGTGAGGATTCTGAGGAAGTACGATGCTGAGGTGTGACCTTGTGAGTGATTTGCAGAGGCAGGAGGAGGGACTTCAAATGCCCTTCAAGATGTAGAGTCTAGCTTTGAATTCTCTCTTGAAGGAAATGCAGAAGGATATGGATGAGAAGATGGATGTTTTAATAAATATACAGAAAAACAGCAAGCTGTAAGTATAACCTGCTCCCATCTCTCCTCGTCCCTAAAGAATCTCCCCCTTCACGTTGCTAAATGTCCTCGGTCTTCAGACCCTTCGAGGAGCTGCCTTGCTTTCTGTGGCCCCAATGGCTTGGAGTCAAGGCCTTCCACGGCCACCCGTGCTATGGGTATCTCCTTGTCATGTTGGAATTTGTCTCCCCAACTCTGCTCCTCCCTGACTCCCCAGTCCCCTTAGAAGAGGAACAAAGGAGCATCAGGAACTCAGGCAGATAGGAAAGCCTGACACAGATTTACAGCACCAGCTCAAGAAACTGGAGGGAGTTGAAGGAGCATCGCTTTCTATTCACAAGAAGAATATGGTACTACAGAAACTCAAAAAGGACCCACTGGACTCCCTTCATCAATGTGGGACCTGCTATGTGAGTGAAGCTCGCCACCCCTCTGCCCCCTCTCCTGCTGGGGAACTGTACCCTGGGCTCCTGCTGTTGCCTCCCCTCCCCCTGGGCCCTACTGACTGAAACCTTTGGCCGTAAGGATTGCATCCCTCTGAGGTTCCGGGGAAGCCCTGGAGCCTGAAGTCCTTTCTGGAGTCTTGCCCTAAGGCCTGGGGAGAGTCCTAAGTCATGACCAAGTAGGTAGACTCAATCCTGGATGTGTCTGCCCCAAGTGCCACTGTATTGTTCTGTCCTTTCCTATAGCAAAACTTGAGGTGCCCAGCAGTCTGGCCATCTTGGACCAGGGAAAAATGATATTTCTTGTGCTGTTTCTGTCCTCTACAGGAGAAATGTATGTTGTGTGCCCTAAAGAACAACCACAATCAGGGGTAGGTAGATCCATGCGAGATGTGCCTTGTCTCAGTTGGGTGCCCCGTCATCCCCAAGGCAGAGGCTCAGGCTGCATTTGCATCAGACCTTCCCTGTGCCCGTGCAGGCTCTGCCCCCACCACATCCACTCAGTCTTAGAGAATGTGGCACCAGGAAGGAGGATTGGGTAGTCTAGCCTGGAGGTGGCTGCCTGAAGGCTCCCGTGGAGGGAAGGGTGCTTGCCAGCTGCTGATCTGACCTTGCCTCAGATTCCTGCCTTTCTCCCCATCTAGAAGGAGACCACACCAGGGCTGGGCACCCTCATCATCCTTGGCATCTGGAGCTGCATTCTGATGTATCTGTGCTTCAGCCTCTACATGATCGAGGAAATGCTTCCAACTTAGTGCTGCCATGGAACCCACCAGAGCGCCAGTTCATCCTCCCCCAACTCCTGAGCTACACAGTAGAGGCATATTGCCCCTTCCATGCCACCCCGCCCCAGGCCTCCCGCCACCCGGATTAAAATCTTCATTGAAAGCCAAAGCAGGTGTCGCCAAACTGGAGTATGCAAAGAGTGTCACTTCCTTTGTTCTCTAGTCCCTCTTCCTGCTTCCTGGTGGACTCATGGGAGATTCTGTCTTGGTCATCCTTGGGGTGATCCCCCTTCCCTATTGTTTCCCTCTGCTCCACCTTATTCTGCAAAGGCCCCAGGTCAGAAGAGGGAGGCCTTGGAGATATCAAACACCTTCCTGTGTAGTACAGGAGACACCCCCACTGCTCAATCCAACCACTCCCTCCATGTTTGTGGCTCTTGCATTGTATGTGTGTGTTGAGGGAAACCTGAGAGTTTGAGGTAATGTGTGGAACACCCAGGCCCAGAGTCTAGTGTGCAGGACGACTTAGGACCTGATGCTCAGTGATCACCTTGGTTACTGAGGATCCATCCTCCTTGTCCTCTAGCAGGTTTCCTCCTGCCTCTCCACAGAAAGGACACATATCCATCTCTTCAGAGGCTTTAGGTCATTGCAAAGGTGGGGTTGAGCCAGTGACCTCCCCCAGCTACACTCTGTCCTGGCCCAAATCCTTTACCTTGGGGAAGATGAAGCTTGGCTGCAAACTGAAAATGAGAGCAAAGAAAGATACAGAGAAAACAGGATTTCAATTAACTCTCCTGCCATGGGTGTGCTTCTTGGCACCAGTTTGATGGAGAAACTCATGGGAGTTCGTCTTTAACACCAGCTCTTTCCTGTTTCATCTCTTTGCCACATTGGCTGCTTTGGCTTTTAGACTGTCTAGTAAGTAACTGGTCATGGCTACATAGTAATGAGCAGTGTATTGGGTGCTTTAAATCAGCGGTTGCCAAGCTTTTGGACCTTGCAGACCAACAGTGATCCACGGACCACCAGTTGGTGACTGCTGCTTTAGATATTTTATTTTTTTAGATATATATTTTAAAAACAAAATAAAATGTAAGCCTTGTCTTTATAGTTTTAAGGAGATGGTAAACATGTACAATAAAAACCTGGACCCTAAGTAAATCAGTACAGTGGTCTTAAGCATGTGATGAAAGCAGCAATGGGACAGGCAAGGGAAAGGAGAAGGCCGGGTATAGCCCTGTGTCGTTTCCCTGCTGTGGCAACAGATTACCACGCAGTCAATGCCTGGAGTCAACACAGAATGGTCTGTCTGGGCCGAGACCCAGGCAGTGGCCACTGTGTCCCTTCGGAAAGCTCTCCGGGAGAATGTGTCTTGCCTTTTCAGCTTCCAGTGGCTGCCTGCCTCCTCTCTCACAGTCTCTGCCATCTTCAAAACCAGCAATGTCCAGTCCAGCCTTTCCCATTCTGCAGCACTCTGATCCTGGTTCTTCCTCTGCCTCCTGTGCCCACTTCTAAGGACTCTTGTGACCACACTGGGCCACCCTGGAAATGCCGGATTGTCCCCTTATGTTAAGGTCAGTTGATGAACAAACTTTTCTCCCTTTGCTGTGTAACAACATATTCACAGGTTCTAAAACAGGAATCTTTAGAGGTTGTTATTCTGCCTATTGCAGGGGACTCCCCAGATGCTATCCTTTGACTACCAAACCCTCAAACATTTGGGAAGACTTCATTGTTCAGTTCTATGCTGTGTTGGTTTTCAAATAGGCCCACAAATTCTTTGATACCTTTTCAAGAAGAGACTGGCTCCTCTCTCTTTGAGTGAGAGCTAAACAGAGTGATTGCCTCCAAAGAACAGAATACAGCAGAGATGATGCTGTGTGGCTTCCAAGACTATGTCATAAAAGACATGTGACATATGTCTCTCTCTTGGACACTCATTCCAAAAAGAAATCTGATTGGGCAGGTTAGGTTGGATATCCACCTTGGTCTGATCAACTGGGTTCTGTGTCACAAAAAAGTGGGGGCATGTAGGCTGGGGAGACCTCCAAGAAGCTCAGTACACAGAATAGGAATAGCATCTTTGGCAGAAGAGATAAGATTAGTATAATTCTATTCTAGATGAGGTGACATTGAGACCTACAGAGAAAGCACAAGCTCACCAGCAAAGCTGGCCCACCTGCAGCGTCAGCAGGAATGAAGGCTGTGGCTCCCTGAAGGTCCATTCCCAAGGACAGCTGGGACAGCTGTTTGCAGCCGGGCAGACCTCCCCCCTCAATACACACACTTGTCCTTCTGTTGCCTCTGAGTTGGATGATGTGGAACTGGGGCCTGGAGGAGCTTGGGGATGGTCAAGGGCCAGGGACTGCAGAGACCACTACCACCGTCTTCGCACTTGACAAGCACCGCAGAATCATATGCATAAAGGAGACTTGGCACTTCAGCTCAGCTTGGCAGCTCTGGTTCTCTGATGACCTTGTCTTAGTTCTTTTTTTTAAAAAAAAATATATTGATTTTTTTACAGAGAGGAAGGGAATAGAGAGTTAGAGGCATTGATGAGAGAGAGACATTGATCAGCCACCTCCTGCATGCCCCCTACTGGGGATGTGCCCACAACCAAGATACATGCCCTTGACCGGAATCGAACCTGAGACCCTTCAGTCCGCAGGCCAAAGCTCTATCCATTGAGCCAAACCGGTTTCGGCTTGTCTTAGTTCTTAAAACTGGCATCTACTTAGGTTTGGAAACACGTCAGGGGCAATGTGGCCACAAAATCAAGTCTCAAGAGCCCTCACCAAGTCTCCCTCATTTCATGTACCAATGTGAATACAGGTCACAGTCCCATGTGTCCATTTGCCGACATGATCTGGTATGGAAATCATCTGAGGAGTCGGGAGATTTTTCTTGGGTTCACCCTCCCTCTCCCATACCTGCTTGGTCCTGAGGGACCTAAGTGGGAAGTCCCTGGGACTCTTCAGGGATGTCCACAGTGCTAAGGCCACAAGTCCTGAAGGGGGTCAAGAGGGGAATAACACATGAATCACTCAGGGGAAGAAGCAAAGGTTCAGGTGACAGACAGTTCTTGTGCAGGGCTCTGACCTTCATGCTGAGGGTGAAGATGAAGAGGACTTACGTGCTGCCTTTAGAAACCAAGGAGCTGCATGGAGAGGAAAGACATGCAGGTTGCAACCAGTGAGAAGTTGAGAAACTTTAAATGGCCAAGAGGCCAAGTCATTAAAGTGTTGGGTAGAGGCAAAGGCAGTGGATAACCAAGGTGGATAACCAACTTGCTCAAGCATGTTTCTTTCTTCAGAATTGGAAGTTGGTGAGACTCAGCTGGCCCCCAGAACTAAGGCCTCATACTTGGGAGCTGGAGAGGCATCTGCCACCATTAGCCAAAGAAGCAGAGAAAGCTGGTTTGGAGAAAAATAAACCCAGTTTCCAGAAACACAGAATAAAATGGAGAAGCTGGGAGAAGTAGTGACCCATTTGGTTCCAGAGGGGGCGGTAGGTCTGGTGCTAACCCAGCCTTCACTGTGTGAGAGTCCCACATTCTTGGACTGAAGGGTCTGGTTTTGTTTAAGCAGAGAGTCTTTCTATTGCCACCAAACAAGCTTGAATTAAGGAACCTCAGAGATTGTCTGATTCAATCTCCTCAATTTACAATGAGATTCTGAGGTCCTGAGAGGTATAGTGAATGCCCTCAGCCACTCCATCAATTTGAAGCAAACCCAGTACCCAAAGCCAGATGTTTGACTCCAGGCCCAGTGCTCTTTGTCCCCTTCGCTCTGTGGCTCTCTGGGGCTGGTGGCACTTCCAGGGGGTGGAAATGAGGTGAGAGCACAGACCTGGAGTCAGCTGGATCAGACTACAAGTCAATGGTGTGGCTGCAGGTAAGTCAGTCCACCTCTCTGAGACTTAGTGTTTTCATCTGGAACATGAGGATAGGAATATCTAGTTCACGGGGTTGTGAGGGTTAAATGAGAGTATATGCAGAGGAATTAAGGTGTGTTTTTAATGCCATGACAACAACAATGATGAGGTCAGAACTGCCTTTCCTAGATTAATAGGCCTTTGATTGTCAAGGTCAGTTTCCTAAGACCATGACTAACTCCAGTAATAACATAGCCAGGTGGGCAATGAAATGAATGTTGCTCTACTTTAAGAAATAAGCAAATGACCTAGAGCTGTTGTTTCAAGAGAAGGAGGATGTGCATGAACTGAAAAGAAACACAAAGAACAACAGCAGTGGCTTTCTCTGTATAATAGGATGATTATTTTTCTGCCATTTTTGTACTTCTCTAACATTTCTAATGTTTCTAGGTATTATTTGTATAAAAAAAAAACAGGTTTTTTTTTTTAAAGGAAGAGAGAGATGGCCCAGAAAAGACCCTTTGGAATGGAGAAATAGTCAGTTGAAATCTAAAATATTTTGTGATGGAAAGCACCTTAGAGCTTTGTTTCCTGGGAATGAGCAGTGAAGTCAGGCTCAGTCCAAGTGCTCAGCCAGAGGAAGGGGTGATTAACCCACCAAAACGATAATATATATCTTCCCATCACTTCCACCAGCATCTCTGCCACCCCATCTTCCTTTTCTGGGTTATTACAATGGCCTTGGGATGTAGTAGGCGTCCCCTACAGTCTGCTCGAAACAAGCCGGAGTTGTCCTATTAAAATGTCAGGTCATGTTGCTCTTACACAGAACTTTCCAGTCTTTTCCCATTTCAGAGCAAAATCCAAAGTCAATGGATTGGAAGGCCCTATAGGAACTGCCCTGCCACTGTTATCCCCTCCCCATCACACACACATGTTATTTCTCCCCTCACTTTCTGAGCTGCAGCCACACTGGTTTCCTTCTCTTCACACCTACCATGTACACTGTTGCCCCAGGGCCTTTGCACTTTCATAGTGTTCTCTCCCATTTCCTCAGATCCAGCCCCTCAAAATCACCTGCTCAGTGACTCTTTCCCTAGTATTCTATGCAAATAACAATATCACCATCCCCAGAGTTTCTTATCTTTCCTCTACTTTATTTCCTCTTCAGCACACTTAATCATCAACTTCCATACCATGTATTTTACTTGTTGTTGTCTGTCTTTTTCTACTAGAATGTGGGCTCCTGGAGAGCAGAGATTTGCTTCTGCCACTGCTCTATCTCAAGGTGTAGGGCAGTACCAGGTCTGTAGCAGGGGATAAACACTTCCTTAAAGGACACATGAACAAAAAGATGTTCACCTTATGCCGAGCATTGTAGACTCCGTGCTAAGAGCTTTACCTGCGTTGTTTCATTTTGTTATTACAACAACTTATGAAGTCATTCTATGAAGTCATTCTGTCATCCTCTGAGGTCATTGTCCTTATTTTATGTAGGATGAAACAGGCTCGGAGAGAGAAGGTAACGAGTAATCTGTCCAAGGTCACGGAATAAGTGACAGAGTTGGGACTTGAACCTGAGCATCTGGTTTCAGGACCTATTTTCTCCGTACTCTTGCTTCTCGGGATGTGGACTGGCAACATCAGCATTACCCAGGAGATGGTTGGAAATGCAGACTCTCAGGCTGCATCTCAGACCTGCTGAACCATGTGATCCCAGGACTCACTGAAGTCTGAGAAGCAGTGCACCATGCTATGTATTTGGAACATAGGGGCCCTCGCTCTGAACAAGGGGCTTCCCACAGACTGGCCTTGGATTCTGTACTGTATTGGTGGTTCCACTGCCGGCTCTCTCCACACTCAGGAGCTGTTCAGTATCTGCCGTGGCAATCCTGCGGGCATGTGAAAAGGGTCTGGTGCAGATAGCACAGCCTTTGGCTTCCCAATCCAGCTGCCCCGTGGGCCTCCAGGGGGAGCCAGAGTTTCCTGTTGGTTAGTGAAAACTCAGTGCCAGCCTCTGTCCAGGAGCCAGACCCATTGTGAGCAGGGTTGCTTCTCTTTCTCAGAGGAGTCTCTCAGTTTGCTTAGGCAAAACCAGACCTATCCCTCTGCAAAACATGGGAGAAGACCCGTTGGTATCAGAGATCAGCACTGAGCCTGGAGTAGAAGGTATTTCTACTTGACATTTAAGCACTCAGGCCAGGGAGGTTGTTAAAACACATAACAGAACCTACTTTCAATTAAATTATTAATGCCTGGGAACCCAATCTGACACCCATTTTTAACAAGAACTGTTTTTCAAACTTGATGTTTATAAGGAAGGGGCTTAGATTAAAATCCTCACTCACAGCCTTGCCCAGGGCCGGTTAAAAACAAGAGTACAAGAACTATACAAAAGACAATTATAAAAACACACCAGCAGAGGGTGCTGGGTCCACATCAGTTCCTTCCTTTCCCAAAGGAAAAGCTACAAAAAAGAAAGGAAGGATATCAGATGAGACTTAGAGTCTACACCCTGGCTCCCACCCTGGCTTTCTCTTGGAATATTGTCGGAGCCGAGGACACCTCTGATTTGTGCCTTCAGGAAAGCCAGTGGTCTCCCACATAGTGATCAGTTCCAAAAGGCCACCCCCAAATCCAGTATTTGGAACTCACAATGAAGCGACTTTCATTCACTCTTTTATTTACTTAACCAGCACTTGTGGAGCATCTACTCCGAGCCGGGTACAGGGCGAGGTCATGCACTTCCCATAAAGTGGTGCTATGACAATAGATTTGGGGTCAGAGAAAAGGCACAGGGGAAGGACAGTGTGGAGGAGAGGATGGGACACGTGGGAAGAAACCGAGAAGAGGAGGGGTAACAGGACCCTGGGGAAGAGGAAGGGAAGTTGTATGGAAAACTTGGGGCCTTACAGGTTGTCTTGGGCACCTTGCCCTTTCTAGACTGAGTGGGACAGCTCATCTCTCCAGAGCCTTGGGGCGCGGCCAGAACTGCAACCCAGAGGAGCCGCCCTGCTCTTCATGGCTACCAGGCTCCCGCTTTTTGTTCTCCACTCCCAGCCACAGGCCCATGCCTGCAGCTCCATATTGGTAGGATATCAGTTCATTAAACTAAATGCGTCCTGATGTGTGACAGCCTGATCCCCCCTTTAAAGGAGGACCAGTTGCATCTTTTAAAGAGCACGCAAATTCATCTCTAATCGATTAATTCCCAAACGTGGGCTAGAGAAACATGACAATTTCAGGCTGTTTGTGCCTGGGACCAAAGCCTGGGGCTCTCACACAATCAGAGGACCTGGCAGAAGGGGTTTCTGTGGGGGGAGGGAAAGTCGTTGGCAAATCGAGTATTTTCAGGTCAGATCTTTGAGTGCTGTTGAGTATGACTGTTTTTGTGGGTGTAATTCGGGATGGAGGAGGCCAGGGGGAGAAGGTCACTGAGAGGAAAGTGGGCTGGATGCCGGGGAACCGCTTTGGCAGGAGTACGGGCCTCCAGGTGCTACAAGCCCGACTCTACAAGCGCCACCACCTGGGAGCCCTGCCGCGCTGAGCCCGCCCTGCAGCACTGGGCCCGGGAGGAAGCTGCACGAGGCCCAGGCGCATACACATGCACAGTGCCCTGCTGGCGGCCACTGCCCATGCGCAGGTCCCTGCTGGCGGCCACTGCTCATGCGCAGGTCCCTGCTGGCGGCCACTGCCCATGCGCAGGTCCCTGCTGGCAGCCCACTTGCGCGGAAGGTCCCACCTCTCCTCCAAGCACCTGTGGGTGACAGGTAAGTGCAGACTAAAGGGGCAGGGCGCGCAGTGTGGCATGAGTGGGATATTGTGACGTGAAGGAGGGCAGTGGTGACGGTCCTTCACCGAGACAGACCGCTCATGGCAGCCCCAACGGGGCATAGTGGTGGCCCTCAGGTGAGCCACAGTGTCCCTCAGGTGTGAGCCGCGGGCACCGGCCACATGGCTTCCCTCTTTAGCCGCCTCCTGGGCTCCCCGCTTGTCGTTTCTCTGAGAGGAGCGCTGCCTGTGCCGGGAGGGGCGCTGGCTGTGCAGGGAGGGCCCGGGAGGGAGGGAGGAGACCCGTTGGTCCCCAGGCCGTGGCGTGGCGACGGGGAAACCTGGACACCGGTCCGCACAGCGGCGTTGTGCGTTGGCCGCCCTGGGTCACTGTCTGCACCGCCTGTCCTGCCTCTCGGAGTCCCAGTCTCAGCGGTGACAGAACTCAGCCCAGCGGCCGCCTTCAGGGCGGGCAGAGGGCGGGGAGGAGGCCCCGGGGACAGTCCTAGGAGCTGACAAGACCCTCTCCCGGGGCGGGCACGTCTGGCCTGAGGCCGGAATGAGACCCGCGAATTCATTAGGTCTGGCCCGGCCAAGGCATGAGGGAGGGTGGGTTCATTAAATATTTGATCAAATATAACAGGCAAATTTTCGAGATAATTCTGTGTGGCCCACAAACGATGTTACAAATATCCAAATGGCCCTTGGCTAAGAAAGGTTCCCACCCCTGTGACCTGTTCCTTGATCTGTGGGTGATATGGGGGGGGTGGGGGGGTGCTGAGAGTGAAAAAGTATTCCTTAAACTGCAAATGTAAGACGGTGGAACTGCTCTGGAAAACAGTCCCTCAAAAACTTGACACGGCGTTCCCATGTGACCCAGCGATTCCACACGTAGGCATATGCCCCAAAGAACTGAAAATACACGTCCGCACAAAGATGTGTACATGAATAGCTGCATTATTCTTATTAAGATGGAAACAACCCAAATGCCTGTTAGTTGATGAGGAAAAGATAGGCAAAAGGCGGTCTGTCCCATACGATAGAATATTATTCAGCCATAAACAGAAATGCACTACTGATTCATGCTACAACACGGATGAACTTGGGAAACATTATGCTAAATGAAAGAAGCCAGTCACAAAAGCGAACATATTGTAGGGTGCCATTTATATGAAAAATCCAAAATGGGCAAATTCACAGAAATAGAAACTAGATTAGTGATTGCCCGGGGCTGGGGGAGGGGAACTGGGGAATGACCACTAATGTGGGGGTGATGACAGTGGCCTGGGATTATCACAGTGGCAGTGGTTGTACAGGTTCTGTGAATATACTAACACTGACTGAATTGTACATTTTAAAAAGGTGAATTACATGGTATTTTAGTATGAGTTATACCTCTAAAAAAATTGATCCATCTGTATGTTTATGATGTGTGCCCTTTGCTCTTTGTGTGTTATATCTTAATACTTTTTAAGAGTTTACTTTAAAAGTGAAAGTGCTGCCCGAAACCGGTTTGGCTCAGTGGATAGAGTGTCGGCCTGCGGACTGAGGGGTCCCGGGTTTGATTCCGGTCAAGGGCATGTATCTTAGTTGCAGGCACATCCCTGGTAGGGGGTATGCAGGAGGCGGCTGATCAATGTCTCTCTCTTATTGATGTTGCTAGCTCTCTATCCCTCTCCCTTCCTCTCTGTAAAAAAAAAAAAAAAAAAAAAAATCAATAAAAATATATTTAAAATAAAAAATAAATAAAAGTAAAAGTGAAGGTGCCACTATGCTGTTGTTCTGGCTCCTGATCCTGAAAAAATTCCCCCACTACTGTCCCAGCAAAAATGCCACCTCCTCCAGGAAGGCTCCCTCAGCCCTCCCTGAGCCCCTCTAGCACTTCATGTCAACACCCGTTTACTTGTTGCTTGGAAAGCCTGGCCACTCGGTGCGGCCCAGGGGCCAGTGTCACTGCATCACTCGGGAGCGTGTTAGATGGGCAGCAATTCGGGTTCCCCAAGCCTAGCCAGGCTGCAGCGGTGCTCACCACCGCGTCAGGGACGGCCGGTGTGTCTGGTTGGCATCACTCCCCATAACAGAATCAGAGGTGAGAGCGGTGGGCCTCACCGCCACCTCGAGCTATGCATTCGAGTCACGGGGGAAGCTCTGGAAAGGTGGGCCCTGGCCTACCCTAGACCAGTTAGATCACATCCTGCAGGAGGCCTGGGGTTTCCGGTGTTGCCCTGGTGACTCAGATGTGTGGTCAGAGTGAGATGCTTGGTGTCGGGCAGCCAAAGTCAGGATCGGAGTGAGTCTGCTCGCATTTAAATGTAGCCCAGTAAGCGTGCTGGAAAATGGTGACAGCCCCTGCCAGGTAAATGACAAACTGAGTTGAGAGAGTGTCAGCTTTGCTTTGTTTTCTGAGTCACTGGAGGTTATTCGAAGCTACTGTGTCCCACCTGAGTCACTTCTCTCTGGGTCTCTGGGGTGCGGCTAAGACCCGAGGAGGCTGGAGTTTGGCTCCCGGGGGGTCACCGTGTGGGCTCCCACGGCAGCAGGCTCTGGCAGCACAGAGCAGGCACCACGGGGAAGCAGCCAGTCAGCAGAAGTCACCGTGGGGAGCAGGGACAAGCCGTGAGGTTGTGGAGACAACTGGCCTCCCGCCCAGTACGAGTGCGAAGCTGTGTCCACCCCGGGAACCGCAGCTGCGGAACCTGCAGCGCCGAGCCCAGATTCCATCTCCACGGAAACACAGCCCCTCCCGGCGGGATCCGGGGCCAGCACTGAACAGTGACTTTCATCTGCGCCACCGTGGAAAGTGAAACTGGCTGATTGACAGGAGCCCGGGAGATTTAAAGTTGGCGAGGAGCCACCTGATCCCTGGCAGTTGGGGTTGAGGGCAGTGTCTCAGCAGTCATGAGACATTCTGGGAAAATGTGATTTCAGGTTTCCAACATTCCACTCTCAGGCACTAATTGTGGCGCCGAGCAAGGCTCCCTCGCTGCCACCTGCGTGCCGAGTGGAGGTGGCATGGACGTCTCCTTCGCTGCCATGGCAGCTCCTTGGCTCCTGCTCTAGCAGAGCCAGTCTCTTCTAGGCCCACGTGGCCCAGAGGGAAGGCTTTTACCTTCCTCTTCCCCACACTCAGGGTTAGTGACTAAGCTGACCTGTCATACTCGCCTTCTGCTCTGCCTCATTCTGCTCCGGGGGCAGCCCCTCCCGTGGACCTTCCCTTTGTCTCAGCCCCACCCAAGTTTATCCACTCTGACCGCTGACCAGCTCAGCACTGCTCATGGTTCCCCAGCACGGGGGCCCTTCTGTCTTGGCCTCTGTGGAGAACTTTCCTTCTCAGACAGCCCTAGCAGCTGTGACCCGGCCTTCCTGGGACCTCTCCCCTCTGGCCCTGGTCCTGGCACTACCTACCTGCTGCCAAGTAACAGTAAGGTAGGGATCTATAACCAGTCAACCAACCAGATGGCCTCTTGGTGTAGCTGCTGTAGCCCAAATTAAGTTCTCTTCTGTCCCTACACCTTTTCCCTCACAGGTCAGAGCCCCCAGCTGCCTGGGCCAGGATAGGAAGCTTGAAAGTTGCACAGAGGTGGGGAGAAATGAGAGCACCTGACGCCTTCAATTCCCACAGGATCTGATGAGTCCTTCCCCCACCCCCCACCCCCAGACTCACCTGGGGGAATTCCCCCAAGGAGGAGGGGTGCTGGAAGCAAGGCAGCCAAAACAAAGCAGCAGAAACAAGCCTAAGACGCAATTTTGTTGATGGACACAGTGAAATGAACTGTGTTAACCATTACTTACAGGCAGGGAGACATGGAATATAGGGGCCCTTTGTGTGTTTTGTCTTTAAATTTAGAGAATATCCAGATTAAAAAACATCACCTAGAGGTGAATAAAAGGGCAAGACTTTGTGTGGATGCATCCTTCAATTGCACATAGGCCATATCCGAAGCAAACACGTACAGATGCAATACCTGTCGGGGAGGGGGAGTGAGGAGCTCTATTGTACACAGCCACCCAAAAATGACTCATTTTTCACCTTCCAGGGAGTTTTCTTAGCGGTGTAGTTCCTACCTCTGCAGACAGAGAGGGTGCAGTGACCACAGTGTCTTTCTTCATAGAGGTCTGGTCAGACTTCAGGGCTGTGGTGACATCTGGTTGCTGATGGTTGAAAGGAGGTTTGGTAAGAACAGCAGAGGGGTCCATAATATCTCCTGAGGGCCCATGAACTCCCTGAAATTGCATGAAAAATATTGCGTGTGTGCACATGTCATTCTTCTGGAGCGAGGCCAGGGCTTTCCTGGGATCCTCTGATGAGAACAAGCACTGCTCTAGAACAATATTTCCCCAACACTTTCCTGATGCTCCCAAGGCCCGATGGGATGCACTGAAAGGTCAGTTTCCATCCATTCAAGAATGGCAGTTAATCCCAACTTCAGCCTTCTGCTGTCTCTTCGTTCCTTGCCGTGGGGAACATCCAGCCCCCAATGCTCCCTCCCTGCCACCTGCAGCCAGAGTCATCACCTAACTTGGATGTTTAAAAGGGATTTCATTGAACATATCCAAACCAGAACTCGCGATTCACTCCCCTTCCATCCTCCCTCAGTTTTCCCTTTTCACAGTAAATGCAGTGGTTTAGCACACACTGAGTTCAAATCCCAGTTTTTACACTTGCTAGCTGTGTGACTTTATGCAAATTGATTAACTCTCTCTCTCAATTTCTCTTCTACAAAACAATAATAACACGTATATCATAAAAGTATTATGAAATTTAAGTATCTTTAAAATACGTCAAGGATTTGAAAGAGTGCTGGATAACAATAAATATCAGCAGTTGTCATTATTTCTATTGCTCCGGACAAAATGCTAAGAATGATCCAGAGGAAAGAGTGAAGAGAGGGACCATATGAAATGGAGACATTCTAACCAAGCTGCTAAAATGGTTAACATGAGAAAGGTTGAAGCATGAGGAAAGGTCCATTCTTGTCCTAACTAGCCTGGGAACTTAAAACGGTTCTGAACTTTCCAGTCCTGTGTCAATGCCTGGATATACATCTGAACCTCCAGATAACCCTCTGACTACCCTGAAGGACTCATGTGTACATTTTGACATCTATTAGCCAGACCACTGGACGTGACAGGCCTCAGCATCCACCATCCTGAGCTCCTGACATTCTGACTGATAATCATCCTGGACCAATTCCAAGGGCTAAGAATGCAGGACAGATGATTCGCAAGAATGTACTTTTTACTCCGAGAACTTTTAACTCTTCTCTGTTGTTTGGAACACTTCTGGGGTTTTGCCTAGCCATGTTCCCAGTGTGCAAACTCTGAAGATCCTTGAATACATCTCTATTAATTATTTCCAGCAAAGCCTTCAGATTCTTTCTGAGTTCGTTCTGTGGCCCTTTACACATCTCTCCCAAATCCATCGGCACCTGTCCATTCCACCTTCAGATACATATCCCAAATCCTGTCTCCCCTCACCCTCTCCGCTGCTGCTGGCCAGCAGCAAGCCACGTCTGCCGCTTCCACTGGCTTCTGATTAGTCTCCTGCTTCTGCGATGCCCAGCCTCCTCACACCAGTTCTCCAAGTGGCAGCCAGACTGATCTTTTAAAAATGTCAAACAGGTCATACCCATCCTTTTCAGACTAAGAACCCCTTTCTGTGGCTAACAAGACGCTCCCTGTTCACGGCTCACAGCCTACCACTTCCCCTTCCCCCGTTGGCTCTGAATGTCTCTCCGTGGTCCCTCCTTCGCCCTGTTGTCCCCTCTGCCTAGAATAGTGCCCAAAGAGAGGATGTGGGATCGGGCTGTTGGCCTAGGGTGGTGAGAAGTTTCTCTGTGGAGGGGACAAGGGAACACACTTGAAGTGTTGGAGAAAGCCATGAGAATACCTCGTGTTGGGAAGCAAGAAAAAAACCAACAAAACACATAAAACAAAAAGTTATTTTTTTCACAGTGACCTGATTTTCTGCCAGTTGTGTTCAATGAGGCATCTTCCCCTGCAGGGAAGTATCCATGGTTGCAAGGGAGCCTCAGGCACAGGGGTGCAGCCTGGGGCTGGAGGCGATCCACTCCGGTGGCCAAGTGCCACCTTCCTGGTCCACATGAACCAGGGCGCAGTGCCAAGGGCTGGTGGGCGGCCGGGCAGCCTGCAGGAGTCAGGTGTTCTGTTAGCACCTGGCTTGAGGCAGCAGCATGCCACCCTCCCCTTCTCCAAAGCCTCCCTTGCCCTCTCTACTTCCACGGGCCGGGTCGGGGAAGTTACCAGCGGAAAATATTCCTTCGCTTGCTTTTTGGAGGCCGAAAGGGAAGAAGGGTGTGGAGACCCCTAGGAGGCGGGAGGGGTTTTGTGGGCAGCTGTCTTACAGGTTTCAGGCACTGAAGTCTAATAAAGGCCCAGGGCAGTGAATAAATGAGTGCCTGTAAGTAATGGTTAACCCAGGGCTCCAAGGCAGTGCCCAGTGACTGCTGCTGATCCTGCTCCACGATGTCCAACAGAACTCAGACACTTGGGGAAATTTAAAGCGCCGCTGAAATAGTAGATGTTACCATCTTTGCCCGCACCATGAGTTCTACTACCATTCCGGTTTCTTCTTTTGCTAAGAGTGGCTTCGTTCCTGGCACAGGAATGATAGCAACCTTATACTCGCATTGACTGGGCGCCAGGCATTGTTCTTAATTGCCTGGTGATCTCAGCTTCCAGCGGTGGGAGGCCGCTAGGATCACGGAGACGTGCAGTTCCCACAGAGCCCACTGGGTGGCGCAGGCACAGCACTTTGTTCTGCACTCTGCACACTCAAGACCTCGGGGACTCTGCAGCCTCAAACACCCACTCCCTCTTCAGCCCCCCCACCCCGCCCTTTGCTTTACAGCAACTTTTCTCCGGGGGGGGGGGGGGCTTTGCATCTCACAGAGCAGGCTCCGAAGCCGTGGGCTTGAGCACAGATGGACTGAAATGAGGGTTAGGATTAGGGTGAGAGGGAGGCACTTGCTAAGGGAAGTGAGGAGGCACAAGTGAAATTCCTATGCTGATGCTGGTGCAGGTGTGAGGGAGGCTCTCCCCGGTGGGGAGGCTCTCCCTGGTGAGGGGGAATCAAGGGTGAAGATCCGGGCGGTGCCGCAGTGGAGAGAGGAGCAGGACTAGATACCTGTTCGTAGGGCCCAGGCCTGCTGCAGGGGAGTAGGGGCCCTCCCCCTTCCCTTTCACCACCCTTTCCTCTCCCAGAGCATCTTCTCCTGAGTGTCTCAGATTCCGGTGGGAACCAGCTTTCTTCTGAGTTGACCCTTCCTCCACACCTGGACAAGAAACCATTTAGCCTTCTTCTGTGTTGAACCTACTTTTGAGTTGCCCCTTCCTCCACACCTGGACAAGAAATGTGAATTTGGTTTTCTCCTTGTAGGAAGAGACATAGGTGAGGCCCTGGAACGTTCCATGAACACTGTCCTGGGAAAACCAGGAAGTGGACCTCGGGACAGGTGCTGAGCATTCATGGAGTTCTTTGGAGCCGCGGTCACCAACCTTTCGGACCTCTCGGACCACCAGTGGTCTGTGGACCACCGGCTAGCGACCGCTGCTTTGGAGTGTACATTTTAGGCCACAAAACCACCTGCCACCTCCACTTCTCTGGTATATCCACACAACACCTAGGATGTTTCTTTGTCCACAGCGGGCTCCTAATGAGGGCTTATTATCCGACCACATCAGAGGAAGGAAAGCGGTGTCAGAATCCTGTGCCCCTGGGCTGTTTGCAGATTCCACTTCTTCCTCAAGGTTCTAATTCAGTAACACTAAGATGGGCCCGGAAGCTGGGTTTTTAACAACTACTCTTTTCCCCCCATTAACCTGAGTCATGATGAACAAGCCGCTCGTGGAGAAATACCAGCCAGGGCTTACATGCCCCACTGTGGGGTGCTGAGAACATGGACTCGGCAGTCCCACCACGGCTCGGTGTGGCTTCAGGCCTCCGGTACCACTGTGCCCCCGCCCCCAGCCTTCTCAGTTTCCAGTGCCTGTTTTTGTTTTGTTGCTGTTTTTTCCCCTTGAATTCTCTGGAATGCTGAGCCAGATTCTTTCAGAAGATAAGCTTTTCTGAAAAGTCGGTTTTTAAGGACCTTCAAACAGTGGTGAAGCATTGGATAAATTCTATAAGCAATGAAATTCTCACTTTCTAGTTTTTCTTATAGAACCTGCATTCTGCAACTCCTTTTTTAAATGGAGAAGGTCTGATTTGAGCCCCAGCATATCCAGCCCCAATTCTCTGAGCCTTCTGAACGTCACATCTCAGAGCTGTCAATCACAATTTCTTTTAACTTTTTAGATGCCTCATGGCATTAAAGGGGCAGGTTCGGGGGAGGGGGTAGTTGAAGAAAAAAAATTAGAAAATGTCTAAATTTCTTTATCTACTGGAACTTAAAGTAAGTACACTTCTCTGGGGTTTATTTTCCCCTTACAACTCATCTTCCATTATAAAAGTAGAAGGTTGGCAGCCTTGACCCATGTTGCTCAGTGGTTAGATCTTCAGCCCATGCATTGAAGGGTCTCTGATTCGACATGCGTGGGTTGCAGGTTTGATCCCAGCCCCACTGGAGTGCATGCGAGAAGCAACCAACTGATGTGTCTCTCTCATGTCAATGTTCCCCCCCCTCTCTTCTTCTTCCTCCTTCCCTCCTTTTTATTCTCTCTAAAAAAAAAAATCAATGGAGCCCTAGCTGGTTTGGCTCAGTGGATAGAGCGTCAGTCTGCGGACTGAAGGATCTGAGGTTCGATTCCAGTGCTGGGCTTGATCCCCAGTAGGGGGTGTGCACGAGGCAGCCAATGATTGTCTCTCATCTTTTATGTTTCTTTTTCTCTCCCTCTCCTTTCCTCTCTGAAAATCAATAAAAAATAAAATAAAAATACATATTTTAAAAACCATTGGTAAAGTATCTTCAGGTGAGGATTAATAACAACAACAAAATAGAAGGTTGGCAGACAAATTATACAGGGTCCTCAGTTGCACATTTTATTACTGCATTTTTAAGGGCAGTATTTTATAATCGCTCTGATAATCTGAGGGATGATATCCTTGCAAATGAGTCAATAACACCTTTCCTGCTGGTGTCTGCCCTCTAGTAACCCTGTGGGAGGGACACAAGGCCCAGGAAGGGATCATCACAGAACGTTAATAAAGCGGTCGGCTCTGTGCTGGCGCCGGGAATGCTTCTGAGACAGAAAACAGCAACTGGGCTGGGCCGGCCTGTTGTCTGTGCCCTTGGAGAGAGAAGTGAGAAATGGAAAACGGTGTCTTTACCTTCCCAGTAAACACAGGGCCTTGCCTAGAATTTCCTCTGACCTCGTGTCCTGCAGACACTGGTACCCAAAAAATGAATGTTCTCTCAACGCTGTGAGGGCAGATGGGTTCTGTGTGAGGTGAGAGAACTTGGAGAGGGTCATACCTGACCTCCAGCTGCATGTAAAGCCCTTTAGAAGGCTGGGGAGAGGGTACGCTTTAATCTTTTCCTTAAAATTATATGTTGAAGTTAAATTTGATCATGTTTTTTTTTCCAGTACTTAATGGGGCTTCAGGAAAGAGATGATACATTTCATTCTTTGTTTGAAGGATGCTAAACTTGCTGGGATCCTCTACTACGGAAACAGCAGTTTCTCTGCGTTTGGTAACCACAGAGAACTTGCTCTGTGGCAGCCGTAGGCTGTCTGGGGACCTCTCCAGCTGTGGTCCCCACCTGAGGGCTACACAAAGGGCCCAGACCAGGAGCGCACCACTGGGCCCCAGAACATGGGCCCTTCAAGATTTATTTTGACCACCTAAGCATAGAGTGTACCATTTCCACTTTTAAAATGGTCCCCTTATCTGTGAGAAGTGTCTGCATTATTGCCGGTTTACAGATGGAGAAAGTGAAGAGGAAGGAGGTCAGCAGACCGGCCCCCTCACCGAATGTGTGCCACTCACCTGGGCGTCCTGGGGGCCTAGAACAGTTGGCAGAGTGCAGCTCTCTAGGCACATGCGGCTCTTTGGCCCCTTGAGTGTGGCTCTTCCACAAAATACCACAGCCTGGGCAAGTCTGCTTTGAAGTGGCGTTAGAAGTTTACGTTTAAAAAATGTGGCTCTCCAAAGAAATTTCAATCATTGTACTGTAAATATTTGGCTCTGTTGACTAATGAGTTTGCCGACCACTGGCCTAGAACATTAAAACCCTCAGTAAGTGCTTTTGCAATGAAGGATGGGAGAAGGACTTTGGGACCAAGCCTCATTGTAATTTGCAGTCTAAATTCTCTACACTTGATCACGGCTTCTGGAATCGAAAAGCCAGGACAGTGATCTTGAGCTTTGTCATTGAAGACCCGAGACATCTGTTGCCTTGTCTTCTCTGCTTTATTTCTGGAGCTGCTTAAGCCGATTACCATTTCACGTCCTAAACCGAAGCATGAACTCTACAGTTATAAACATGAACATTACAAAGGACAAGCTCCAGCCCACAGGGAAGACAAGTACCTGCAGGACAGCTACACAGAGCCGGGGGCATTACTTCCTAAATCCCAGAACGGTATTTAGAGATAGAGAAAACAAAAATGTCTCCGTCTGGCCTGATTCTTGTCACAACTGGGCCATTCTTGGCAGGCCAGGGGGGCAGTGCCTGTGCTGGGTAGACACAACCCAAAGCGGCCTGATTCAGACAAAACATTTTGCTTCTGAAACTTCTGAAACCTACTTGGCCCTTGAAGGTGGAAGAGCCCATCTGAACATTTTAGGGACCCTTTAAGCACATGCAGTGGCGGCAGGTCATGGGAGAGGAGAGGTGGTCTTGAAGGAGCTTGTCTTCATTCTGAGGGCCACACACAACTAAGATGAGCAGAAAAAAGAGGTCTTGCCAGAGTGGTTTTCCAGACCAAAACTTAAAGAAAAAAATGTTCAAGGAGCCGAGACCGGTTTGGCTCGGTGGATAGAGCGTTGGCTTGCGGGCTGAAGGGTCCCAGGTTCAATTCCGGTCGGGGGCATGCACCTTGCTTGCTGGCACATCTCCACTGTGGGACGTGCAGGAGGCGGCTGATCGATGTCTCTCTTTCATCGATGTTTCTGACTTTCTATCTCTCTCCTTTCCTCTCTGTAAAAAAATCAATAAAATATATTTTAAAAAATGTTCAAGGAAGTACATGATGTGGCCCTCCAGAAGTCTAGTATAAATATAATGGATGTTGCCCCACTTCTCCTGAGACCTGGTTCAGGTCCTGCCTCCTCTAGGGATAATCTTGATGCCACGCTAGCATCCAAGTACTTTTCTTTCTTTAACCTCTTCTCAATTTTTTTTTTTTTTGTGTGTGTGTGTAGAACACACCACGGTGTTCAAAACAGTCCACTCTTATGTTTGACTGACTGCTTTCTCCAATACCCAGTTTGGGGTCAGAGACTGTATCTTCAATGAGAAGAATGATAATGCCCACTATGACTATCTTTCAATCCAAGCGAGAGGCATGTTGGCCCTGGGCAGCACTTTTGAAATATAAGCCCATACCCTCCTTCCAGAACATTTTCCAGGAACATGGGGCATGTAGGTCTGTCCTCCCTGGGTGGACCAAGTTGCCAGGACATGGAATAGCAATGGGACAGCTATTTGCAGGGGGTCTGACAGAGCTTGGATGCAGAGCTGGGTGTCCACATGCCTGTCTGTGCGTCTTTTCACGGTGCTGGAGCCTGGTGGGAAGAGAATGAGGTTGGGCTGAGGCCAGGCACTCTGACTATTTTCCGGGCCACCCTGTTCTAATACAGAGTTCACAAGGAGGCCGAGGACTCTGCATTTGAAATGGACTTTCTAGTCTCATATTGCTCTGAGGAACTTGAAGGGCAATGAGCTAGGAGGGCTTGAAGCACACAGGTTGCCCGGCGTGGAGTGGGAGGGGAGAAAGAGGCTCCCTGCAGAAGGAATGTGGGCTTCCATTGATCTCTCTCCAGCCCCACAAAGTTTGAGGCAGCCTGGGTACGTCGTGGGCAGCTCAGTTGGATTCTGAAATCCTGAAAGCTCTGTTTAATTCTCATCTTGCTATTGCCATCACCTATCTGGAGCCAAGAAACAAGACACCAAAAGAATGAAGTGCCTAGCTAAGCTTAAAAAACAAAACCATGGGGACTTTCTTAATAAACAAATTATAAAAAACCAAGTGGAGTGAATGAAAAGACTCTGTTCCAAGGTGGAAATAATGTTAAGAGTTTAAGGCAGAGAGAAAGGCAACCCAGATGGAACTGACACCATCTCCAAAACAATGTGCCTTATATGTAGTATTAACTTAAAACACAGCATAGCTTCATTCCTTTCCATGCCTCTGATTTAAAGTGTATGTGTACACAGGCTAGGGACACACAAAACTGCTTAATAGTTTTAGGAAGAAAATTCAGAGGACAAACAACAGTGCAAGAGAGATGTTAGGCTTAATTAAGAAATCAGCTCATTAAAGGACTTTAGCACAATAATTGTTGGTATGTGGATAGCGCTGTGAATTATAAATGAGTCATCCATTCTTTGAAGGAGCCTGAATAGGATCTCTTTAGAAGGACTCGGGGAGCCTTTTGAGTAGTTGAAAGGAAGCAAATTGCATTTCATCATTGTCTAGCAATAATTACGGGGTTCTTTCAAGCCTGAAAACAGGTTACATCTGCTGGGTTTTTATTACATGTGAGGCCCTTAGTTGAGTGCTTCCCCAGCGTTTAGTCCTCACAGCAGGCCTCTGAAGCAGCAGGTACTATATTATAGCCATTTCATAAATCAGAAAAGTGAGACACTTGGAACCTAAGTGCCCTGCCCAAATTATCCAGCTGAATACGGGGGAAGGACACACACACACACACACACACACAAGGCTCTCTGCCTTTATGAAGTTTACTACCCAGTTTATTTTTAATGTTGTCCATTTTCCAATTTTACTGAGTTCAGACCAGCTTCATCTTCCAGCTGCTCTGAATTTGGTGAGTTTCACTAAAATAGAACAACATGAGATTTTTCTAACCAATTAACTGTTGTCACATGTTATAACCGGCATGAGGGGGAAGCTCTGATGTGCTCTCTAATCCACACTTGGGAATCGACGGCCCAAAGAACATTTCTTATTTCCAGATTGAACGTGGTATTTATCACGCCTGAGCTATGACAGAAATACTAATGATTCTGTAACAAAACCTCAGGGAGGCTATTAACATGTTGGCACTTGTAATTCATGTGGAAATGCTCATTTTATCAGAACTGCAGCAATGGTGTTCATTTAATTAAGAGGCTTGTAGCGTGTAAGAGCAATTTTGAAAAGTTCATAATATTGTAGACAAGCATTAATTTAAACTCAAAAAAAAAATTGGTTAAGTAAGTGGCAGCTTAATTTTCCTTTGACCGTCTCCTGTTCTATGGGTTGAGAGCTGTTGAACAAAGGAATTTTACAAATAGCTTGTAAGATTTTTTTTTTTATGGCAAACGCATTTAATTAGAAACGCTCTAGGCTCATAAGTAGCCAAGAAAAAAAGTGCCTCCAACTTTTGATAATAGCTAAGGAAAGCTATCTCTGTGTATTGGCAGGTCGGTTAAGATCTAGCTGTTTTGACTGCAAAGAAAGTGTTGGCATGGTCTAATCTCTGTGATAGGCATTATAAAACCAAGAAGGTGAGAAGGCTGCTTTATATGAGGAGGAACTGGGAAAAGCAGATATGGGAGTCAGGTGGAAGGAAACAAAGCTATTAGAAAAGTTGGCCAAGGCGAACCCTACTGTTGGTGACTAACACCCACACCTTCACCAGCTGGCTAAGCCCTCAACTCGGGTCTGGTTATCTCTTGGACCCAAGTGTCTACAGGTGGGTGTGCCACTTTCATGGCCCAGCCTTCCTAGGCCGCCTCTCTTCAAGGTCTGGATTCATTTGTTCACAGTAGGCATTTATATAGAATTAATTATGTGTCAGGCACTGGGTTGAGCCAGGGGACACACCCACGAACAAGGAAAGCAGGTCCCTGGCCCGTAGAGCTGACATTCTAGTCAGAGGAGACAGTCTGTAAACAAGTAGATAAATAATTCTGAGAGACGCAAATGTCGATCTGTGCTGTAGAACATAAAGCAAGGTAAGGGGATTGAGTGTGACGGAGGCACAGAGGGGCCTCTCCATGGTGACATCTTAGCAGGGAAAGAGCCAGCCATGGGAAGCTCCAGGGGGAGAGCGCTCCAGACAGAGCAAGCAAAGGCCCTGGGGCAGGAAGGGGTTCAGTGTATTGGAGGATGGGCAAAAGGGTGCCAACACAGCTGAACTGCACAGAAGAGAATGTAGGAGATGAGGGTGGAGGGGTCACAGAGGCCAGATCATGTGGCCTTCTAGGCCATGGCCAAACTCTTGGATTCTCTTCTAAGTGGAGTGTGAAGTCATTGAACGATCTTAAGAAGGGAAGTGATAAAATCAATTTCCACTTGTCAGATATTACTCTGCCTGCTCTGTGGAGACTGGTTTATAGGAAGATGAGCGGGAGGAGACGAGTGAAGAGAGTGACCAGTGCTAGCATCCATCTTCTTCCCAGAGACACATGGGGGCATGGGTCTGTGACCCCGTTGGGTGGGGCCGAGGTCTGTCCATGGATGTTTCTGTGGGAGTTGGAAAGGCAGATTCTCTCTCTTCTCTTGGGATTTGAGCTCTAATCTCTGCCAGAGGGAGGATCCAGAGAAGGTGATGAGGGGCTGAGAGAGGGATGGGCAGCGTCAGGGCCACGCCTGCATTCCCTCAGGTCCCAGGGCTGCCAGGGTTCCCACAGCTCTTCAGTTCCATAGCCGTTAGCTCAGTGGTTCTCAAGCTTTCTAAAGCCCAGACCCTTTAATGCAGCTCCTCACATTGTGGTGACCCCCAACCATAAAATCATTTTTGTTGCTACTTCATAACTGTAATTTTGCTACTGTTATGAATCGTAACATAATTATCTGTGTTTTCCAATGGTCTTAGGCTCTACAGCAACGCTTCTCAATCTGTGGGTCGCTAGCAGGGTCGCCTAAGACCATTGGAAAACACAGATAATTATGTTACAATTCATAACAGTAGCAAAATTACAGTTATGAAGTAGCAACAAAAATAATTTTATGGTTGGGGGTCACCACAACGTGAGGAGCTGTATTAAAGGGTCGCAGCTTTAGAAAGGTTGAGAACCACTGCTTTAGCTGAAGGAATTCCAATGAACGCATGAGGTTAGGGGTGGAAAGCAGAGGGCCAGGGAGGAGTGGAGGAAAATAGAGGGAGGTGGACTTGGCTTGGACCTGAAGGTGGGTGGGATCTGAGAGGAGGGAGGCAGAGATGGTGTGAACTTTTGGCCCAGTGATCTCAAGTAGAGAGGACTCTGTGACCCTAGCAACAGGACAGCTGCATGTTTTCTGTCTAAACATCCAGATTACTCATTCCCTGCCTCCCCCCCCCCCCCAACCCCCATGACAGTGCAGCTGCGGGTCCTGTGAACAGCACACCCGCTGACAATTCTGCGTTTTAAAAAATCAGAAGGGTACTTAACCAAAGAATCAAGAAGACAAGCGAGGACAGGGCCTTAGTGTGTACAACTTAGTGTGAGGCAAAGCAAAGCTAATTCATTGAATTTGCTTTCAGATACAGAGAAAGGAGATCCTAGAATTCCCTACAAACTCTAATGAGAATTAATAAAGATGAGCAAAATATCCCAGATGCTATCTTTATTCTGTGTGGCATCCTCGTTATTTTATTGGGCCAGGCATCAGTTTGAGGGCAAACACCAACTTTCCACAACCTGTGTGAGGCTTATGCTCCTTGCCATGTCTTCTCTGCGGTCGCTCCGGTAAGGAGGCAGTCCCACCAGTTCACCTGGCATATCTAGACACCCCCACCCACACCCACCCCAGTACCCAAACCGAACTGTGAGATAAGCAACCTTGGGTGTAATAAGATTAGAGTGACAGCCGAGGACGGGAGGGCTTAGCCTACAGCAGCATCCCCTGGGCCCTACCCCATGTCTCGTTCACCAGGCCAGGCCAGGGCCGGAGAACCTGCACTCTGAACTCATCCCACCCCACCCCCATGATACTGATGCACTGATGTGCAGACAGTGTGCAAGCCTGGTTTGGAGGGAAGGGAAGCTGGAGGCCAGGTCAGTGTGAGTTTATATCCTGTGGCAGAAGGCAGAGGCCTGATGACCCCAGGCACCACCAGAGAGAGGAAGAAGAGGAGGTGGATTGCAGGGACAGAGGAGGGATCGGGGTTCAAGATGGGCTGTGACTGGAGGGGGAAGGGCAGGAAGCCAGCAGGGGGAGGTCTGCATCCAGGCTTTTCCTGGAGAACTCAGGCTCTCACACATCCAAGGGGAGGGCTTCTGGGCTTCCTGTCCTGCTGCCTCCAGCTGGCTCTGCTCCCCGCCAGCAGCTCTGCTGGGGACAAGCCAGGGCCACTCCCTGGGAACACTCGGGTTACAGCTGCACCTTGGCCTCAAACACGGCCTCTCCTTGGCCCCTGCCTGCTCGTTACCAAATGTGAGGTGTGACAGATTCCCGCAGGAGGACAGCGAGTGGGAACCGTGGCTGATCCTAAAGGGTTGTATGGGAACACCCGCACCTGACATTCCCAGAGCTCCCTCTTCCAGGGGATTCAAAACTGCTCCCTCATGGGGGCTTCGGGACCCAGGGACATTGTTTCAAAGGGTGTACACTAAGCGCGTCAAACTCGCAGCCTGCGGGCCACATGCCTCATTTAGTTGACTCACGTTAGCCTTTTGAGTTTGACATGCTTGATGTGCACAATGAGTTTGTCAATTAGAAACATAAAAGTTACTTTTCTTTCCATTTGTTATTTAGTAGGGAGAACATTGACCTCATTTTATAGACATGGATCACTTCTGGATTTAAATGGCTCACTCATTTTAGAGATTCTGATTTGAAGCTGCTTTTTCCCCTACAGATTTGTCCTTTTGTACTAAGGAAGTCCACATGTCTATGGTGGGACCCACGGGCCTTAGAACCCTGTATCCAGAGACCTCACCTGGGAAGTTCACCGTCTGCTGCCTTTGAGCTCATGCAAGGCAGCTGGCTGAGGGCTCAGCCCAGAAGGAAGGGCAGCCCCGAAAATCACGCTAATCCTCACCACGGATCCGGGTGTCACCATGGGAAGGGTCCTGCGCCTCTGGGAAAGAGACTTCGCAGAGATTACCGCTTCCTTCTACAGAGGAGGTAAGGGATGGGAAGTGATTTTCTTAACTCCCCAGAGAAAAGTATCCGTGGCCAAGTTTGTGTCAGACTTAAGTGGGCAGTGTGGTATCAAGGTGGCAAAAGAGTGTGTGTGTGGCGGGGGGGGGTTGGGGGAGTGAGAGTGAGGGAATGGAGGACAGCAAATACAAGCCAAGTCCAGCTTCACCGGGAAGCACAGCAGCCTTCAGCTCAGTAACACTGCGTCTTCCAGGGCAAAGTGGCTCCTCTGCCTTTTCGAGTGGGAGAGGAAGTGAGGAATGTATCTGTGGGTTCTTTCCACCCTCTGTCTTTCATGGTCCCAAGTTCTCTCCCTGGCGGTTAATTCCCACACAGCTCTGAGCTGTGTCCCCTAGCGTCTCCCGGTAGTCACAGGAGAAGCCGGACCCTGTGCCCACATTTCTTTTATTAAGATCTGGCCTGGTGTCAGGAGCCTCGTGCTCCCCTGGGGGTGTTGGGAGCAGGAGAAGATAGGACAGGTGGGGCCCAGCAGACCTGGGAGATGTGTAAACTGGGTTTGGTTCGTGGTAAAGGAGTTAGGGGTTTTGGAAAAGGAAGTTATTTGCCTTCTCACTGAAATGGTGGGCCCACTAGACCCCCAATTGCCACTGACAACTTATCCACTCTCTAGACCAGTGGTTCTCAACCTTCCTAATGCCACATCCCTTTAATGCAGTTCCTCATGTTGTGGTGACCCCCAACCATAAAATTATTTTTGTTGCCTAGCATGAGGAACTGCATTAAAGGGACGTGGCATTAGGAAGGTTGAGAACCACTGCTCTAGACTCACATTGTCTTTAGCAGCATGGAGAAGCTGTGGGTCAAGAAATTCAAATGTTGCCCTAGGCCAGTGACAGCAAACTAATTAATCAACAGAGCCAAATATCAACAGGACAATGATTGATATTTCTTTTGAGAGCCAAATTTTTTAAACGTGAAGTTCTTCTAACGCCACTTCTTCAAAACAGACTTGCCCAGGCGAGTATTTTGTGGAAGAGCCACACTAAAGGGACCAAGGAGCTGCATGTGGCTTGCCACAGTTTGCCAACTACTGCCCTAGCCCATTTGGCTCAATGAATAGAGCGTTGGCCTGTCGACTGAAGGGTCCCTGGTTCAGTTCCAGTCAAGGCCACATGCCTGGGTTGTAGGCTCAATCCCCAGTAGGGAGCGTGCAGGAGGCAGCCAATCAATTATTCTTTCTCTCAGTATTGATGTTTCTCTCTTTCCTGCTCCCTTTTTCTCTGAAATCAATAAAAATTCATTTTTTAAAAAAAGAAGAAATCCAAATGTCCTCACTTTACAAACTACCCCACCTCTTTTATCTGCCAAGTTCCACTAGTTATTGTGTGACCTTGTGAAAGCCACACTTAACCTCTCTGAGCCAACAGGACAATTTTGTGAGGTCATTGTAATACAACATAGGGTTCTCTTGAGCAGCCAATGCAATAGGGAACAGGTAAGCTCTTTTAAATCTCTGGTGTACTCTACAAGGTGGGGACATTATTAGTACCCCCAGTCCTTCTACACCACCACCCATCCTTCCTGTTGAGACTCTTCTGGCTTCTTTCTTGGACCTTCTTGGACTTGGTCCCAGCTGTGATCCTAGCGTGTCTCCCTCCATTTCTGGCCCCCAAAGCCTTTGCTCCTCCAAGCTTATCTGTCCCTTGAAACAATCTCTCCTCCGCACTCCATTAGGGAGAATCCTGACATTCATCTCAGGGATCCCAGTCTTTTGGCTATAATAGTTCGCTAGGGCAATCTCTCACGGTTTCACAATTAAAAAAAAAAACACAACACACAGCTTTCTTTTGAAACAGGGCGTAAGCTTGCCACAAGTACCAACACGTTGGCACCCATAAGCTCTTGGCCAAACTGTACCTAGAGTAGCTGTATTCAGGCTGAAAAAAGAAAGGCAGGTCAGCTTGTTCATTTCATTGTTCAGCTTCCTCCTTCCCCCTTCACATCTTTTCCTATGCATTGGCTCATTTTAGCCTCCCGATAATTCCTACACAGTAGGAAGGCCATGTCCATTTTTACAGTGAAGATGGAGGTTCCAAAAACCTGAATGATTTGCCCAAGGCCCAGAACAGCCAGTCTGAGACTAAGCAAGATGGGAAACTGTCTTTTAGTTCCCAGTGTTTTCTGTTAACACCGCTGTCATTTGTTCTGACTTGTCCCTCTGCCTGTTATTCTTGATTCTCACAAGAACTTCTATCTCCGGGGA
Organism: Lasiurus borealis; assembly: GCA_004026805.1. Lineage (NCBI taxonomy): Eukaryota > Metazoa > Chordata > Mammalia > Chiroptera > Vespertilionidae > Lasiurus > Lasiurus borealis. The sequence continues at coordinate 30,042 of PVJN01024912.1, forward strand.
AAGTGTCCTGGCTTCTCACAGGTGCTTATGTTCTTGGGAACACAATTTCTTTAACTCAAGGAAGTCAGTCACAGAACCGTGCAGCCATTAGGGGTCAACCAAGACCAAGTAGCCAGCCTCCTGCTTTGAACTCCATGGAGGACTAAAGAAACCAATGGTTCCTAGCTGGGTGAGGGAGCCTTATGATGCCACGACCTGTCTCAGAGTTCAGAGCAGAAGGTCTAGGGTCTTTCTCAACTCAGCCTCATGTTTGGGGGTCTCCCTTTGGGTGGGGGAACCTGAGCTGCACCCTCCACCTGCATTCCCAGAGGCGTGATCACCAGACTATAAGGGCACTAATCCCATTCATAAGGGTTCTGCTTTCATGATCTAATCACTTCCCAAATCTGTGGGTCTCATTGTGCCAAATGCTTGCTGGTTTCTGTTTTTCTGGTGCGGATATTTTGAGAGGGGATCTGGGGGATGGGCGTGGAGTGAGCAGAGGCTACAGAGGCAGAAAAGGAGATTGGGGAAGGGACTTCCGGGGAAGAGCAGAGCTGAGAAATGGGGTGGAATGTGGCTGTGTTATGTTCACATATCTTACATTTCCCTATGAAAGGTTCAGTCATAAATTTGTTACTAATTGGTGCTTTGGGAGTTAATGGGGGAGGGGAACTGCAGATGTGGGACGGGACTTGTTGGGGATGAGATGAAAATGGGGGCAGCCCAAGTGCTCTGGTCCTGTACAAGTCACAAACTGGAGAT
>PVJN01024913.1:0-19501 GCA_004026805.1 Lasiurus borealis
GAGGCAGTAAAGCCTCAAACAGACTGAAATTATAGCAGGAAGATTAAAGTTAGGTGGGGTAGATGGGAGATCAATCAAGGGACTTGTATGCATGCATATAAGCATAACCAATGAACACAGACACTGGGGGGGTTGGGGTATGCCTGGGAGGGAGGGGGGGCATGGGGAAACATGTATAAAAAATTAATAAAAAAAATAACATTTTAAAATAATATATATAAAACCTTTGCTTCCTAGGGAAATAAAAAAAAACAAACAAACACCTTTTTCCTCTTTTTCTCCCTTACTTTCAGAAATAGGCTTATTTTTCTAATGGTAAACATACTTACATTCTTAAAAAGTATAATTGAGATAGTGAATTCCTTAGCTGAGAAAGAATTCTCGCAAACTTGGGAATCCCAAGAAGGCTCCAATGACTTTCTGCACAGTTATTTAAGCCCTGTTCGCCTGCCTCCTTAGACTTTTTTTTGGTCACAGCCACTTAAACTAAAATTAACTTCTAGATACAATCAACATATAAACAGGGCTAAGTATCCTTGAGAAAGCACATGCTTTCTAAAAGACTGAACAGAGACCTTTGCAAAATACCCGGGGGTTTGGACTAGCTTGGAAAAGTCAAAGTAAGAGCTGCCACCTTTGACAAGGTTCCCCCAGAGGCTCCCGACCTTTTGGAGATTCTTCATTACAGACAATCCAACCAAGCCCTATGCTTCCCCACAAGTAATTTCTCAGAGAGTCATCAGGGTTGACATTAGCAGAGTTTATTAGGCCCAAGCAAGTCACAATTTGGCTGCATGTAGGGAGGGCTCTACTCCATTGTGTATGCAAGAGAAAAATATCCCCCTAGAACTACGAAACTCAGTCTATCCCAAAAATGTTTTAATCTTCACCTGATGATATTTTCTGCATTATTTTCTAGAGAAAACAGAAAGGAAGGAGGATGGGGAGAGAGAGAGAAACATTGATATGAGCTAGATTGGCTGCCTTTCATATGCACCCCTAGCAGGGCCAGGGAACCTGCAACTCAGGTACCTTCTTGACTGGGAATTGAACCCAAGACTCCTTCGTTTATTGAACAGTGCTATAAACACACACACACACACAAAAAAAAAAATGTAAGCATTACAGATGTCCCTTTAAAATTATATATATATATATATTTTATTTTTATTTTTTTATTTTTTACAGAGAGGAAGGGATAGGGATAGAGAGTTAGAAACATCAATGGGAGAGACATCAATCAGCCACCTCCTGCACAACCCCTACTGGGGATGTGCCCGCAACCAAGATACATGCCCTTGACCTGAATCTAACCTGAGACCCCACAGGCCAGAGCTCTGTGCATTGAGCCAAATCAGTTTTGGCCTGCCTAAAATTTTGTTGGGAGTCCAAACTCAACCAAACTGGGCCACTGGGAGTTGGAAGGGTAGAGTTAGTTGGCCTCCCATTTTGGGGAGGTGCTGTTCAGGCCTGTTGGAAAGGGGAGAATTAATCCCTGACCAAGAGTTTACAATTCAGTCTCTCCCAGCTCCTGAGCAAGGCAGGGCCATCGGTTGTTGAAAGAGAGGGCCACTAATGGGAAAATATTAGTGAGGTTAAGAAAGAGTGAGGTGAATGGTCCTCATACCAAAGCCATACCACTTTATCACAGACACCCAATCAGACTGCCCACATCTCTATATCCCAGCACAGGTAGCTGAGTCCTCAGCAGTGCATGAGCTTCACAGAGTGAGGTGACATGGAGGGTAGGGCTATTGCATTTTACCAGGATGATGCTCTAAAAAGATGAGTGCTTCATACAAGAAAGAGAGCATCTGTGGCACAGAAGGGTAATTCAGCACAGGGGCTGAATTCAGCAGCTGGCCCCTCAGTTATCTTTTCAGTGCCACAAACTCCAGTCTCTTCTCACATGACTCCATCCCACTCTGTACTTCCTCTGCCTGAGATCAAGCTGAGTGGCTGCAAATGACATTTGTATATTGCCCTTTAAAAAGGCACCTGTACCTCTCTGATGGATAGAAACCCTGGTGATTTTCACAGCTAGGTGCTATTTGGCTGCCTCTTCTCTGTTCAGGTTCTCTGTGCTAGGGAGTCTGGTGTTGGTTGAGACTCTTCACTCCTCAGGGGGTACCTTTATGGCTGAGATATTCCTTTAGAATCTCAGCTGTCTTCTGTGGGAACAGGATCAGATAATTTTACATCTCTGCCCCTCCTACTAGTCTCCTGGCTTTTCTATAGATCATTGGTTATTAGACTTTAATTTAGATAGTTAATTCATTCTGGTTATTCAGGTGGATTGTTTTATATTTAGTTGTAATTTCAGTTTGGTCTTGGGAGGAATTGAGTGTAACTTTTACCTAGTATGCACCATCTTGAATCTTTTTCCCAATATTGAGAATATTGCTTTGAAACCAGGTTATAAAGCATAGTTTTTAATTTGTGCAATACTGGTATGGTCTTTTAACTTCTCGGGAATTGGTTTCTTTATTTGTAAAATGACATTCATATTCTTTTACTTTAAATCATATAAAATTATTTTTTTAATATACTTTATTGATTTTTTACAGAGAAGAAGGGAGAGAGATAGAAAGTCAGAAACATTGATGAGAGAGAGACATGGATCAACCGCCTCTTGCAAGCCCCACAGTGGAGATGTGCCTGCAAGCAAGGTACATGCCCCCAACAGGAATCAAACCCGGGACCTTTCAGTCCGCAAGCCGATGCTCTATCCACCAAGCCAAACTGGCCTTGGCAATACAAAATTATTTTATCATAAGTAGAACAAGTTAAAGCATTTTGACAACTAAAAATATTGCAAATTGAAAATATCTCATAAGAAAAGTAAGGAAACAGGAGAGAACATAACATCTATTTAGAGACGGTGAAAATTTCAGGTAAACCTCAAAGGAAGGAACCCTTTTGAATAGCACCAGGAAAGAAAAGAGCTAGTAGATTCAGCAGCTCTTATGCGTGTGACTGCCAGAGATTTTGCTCCCTAAGGCCATTTGGCAATTTTTGATATATATTTTTTCTTATCATAGCTAGTGGAGAGGGCTAGCTGGCATATTTAGGTTCAAGGCCAAGAATGCTAGTAAACATTTTATAATGCAGAGGAGAACAGCCCCCTTAAACAAAGAATTATCCAGACCAAAATATTTCTATTACTGAGGTTGAGAAACCCTGCTACATACTGATAAGTGAGTAACATAGCAGTTAAATCAGAAAATGTTTGCTGGATTCTGCATGCTAAAATGGGAAATTTGTCCTTTTGTATACAGTGATAAACTAAAGTTTACTTATCAATAGGTGATGCATTTTGCATGACAATAAAAGGAAATAATTTTGACTATAAACATTTGGATGTAATTTAGCAAATTACTTATGTAATTTGTTTATTGCAGATTAAATATAAAGGTAAATTGGATATAAAATAAATTTGAATTGATTTATTCAGTCTTTATATTACTTTGTCATTCATACTGGGTCTCAAACAATCTTTTGCATCATTTCCATTTTCAGTGAGATTTCACTATTAGGAGTAGGACACATGGGAGATTGGAGTCATTCCCTTGGGTAATACAAAATGGCATTGTGACATGTTTTATCCGATGACATAGGTGCAGAGAGGCATACTGTTCTGAGGGAAAGCATTCAAGCACTATTATACAATTCTTCGCTCTCTTTATTCTCTCTCCTCCCCTCACTGGGTACAGTGAACTTTATTGATGGTATACAACAAAGTAGGGATCCCTATTTCCCTACCCTTCTTTAGGGGATCTGGGATGGAAATGGTAGCCAGGAGATTAAGGGATCAATTTGGGGCAAGGACTCCCCAATAGCTGAGAGCCTCTCTTCCTCGTTCTGGGGCTTGTGGTCCAGAGGTTCTTGCTCCTTGGAGGCGATGTGGATCATAAGATCCATCACCCTGTTGCTGCAGCTTAAAGCATTGTCATGCCAGGAAATGAGCTTGACAAAGTGTTCATTGAGGACAATGTCAGCTCCATCATCAAAGATGGATGAGTGGATATCACTGTTAAAGTCATAGGAGACAATCTGGTCCTCATTTTAGCTCAGATGCCCTTGAGGGGGCCCTCTGATGCCTGCTTCACTACCTTCTTTTTTTCATTTCTTTAAAATTAATGTATTACACATGTACATATCTCCCCATTGCCCCCTCCACTCCCATACATGACCTCACTCCCCAGTGTCTTACATCCATTGGTTATGTTTATATGCATGCATACAAGTCCTTCTGTTGATCTCTTATCTAACCTACCTCTCTCTAATCTTCCTGCTGTAATTTGACACTCTGCTTGATGCCTTACTGCCTCTGTGTCTATCTTTTTGTTCATCAGTTTATAATGTTCTTTATTATTTATAAATGAGTGAGAGCATGTGGTATTTTTCTTTCATTGACTGACTTATTTCACTTAGCATAATGCTCTCCATTTCCATCCAGGTTGCTGCAAATGGTAAAAATTTTTTATTTTTTTATGACAGCATAGTATTGCATTGTGTAGATGTACCATGATTTTCTGATCCAGTAATCTGCTGATGGGCACCTAGACTGTTTCCAAATCTTACCTAATGCAAATTGTGCTGCTATAAACATAAGGGTGCATATATCCTTTCTGATTGGTGTTTCTCATTTCTTATGATATATTCTAAAAAGTGGGATTACTGGGTCAAATAGAAGTTCCATTTTTAGTTTTTTGAAGAAACTCCATATTGTTCTCCACAGTGGCTGCACCAGTCTGCATTCCCACCAGCAGTGCACAAGGGTTCCTTTTTCTCTGCATCCTCACCAACACTTGTCATTTGTTGATTTGTTGTTGATAACCAATCTGATAGGTGTGAATGGTATTGCATTATCATTTTGATTTGCATCTCTCAGATAATTAGTGATTTCGATCATGTTTCCATGTGTCTTTTGGCCTTCCTTCTGTCTTTTTTTTTAAAGATTCTATTTAGGACCATTACCCATTTTTTATTGGATCATTTATCTTCCTATTATTAAGTTGTATAAGTTGCTTATGAATATGGAGATTAAACTTTTTATCAGTGATAATATTTGCAAATATGTTCTCCCATACATTTTGATTTCTTCTTGTTTTTTTGATGGCTTATTTTGCTGTGCAAAAAATTTTTATTTTGATGTAGTTCATTTGTTTATTTTCTTTTTAGCTTCCATTGCCCTAGGAACAGTATCAGTGAAGATGTACCTTAAACATATGTCTGAGATTTTACTGCCTGTGGATTCCTCTAGTATTTTTAGGGTTTCCCATTTATGTTTAAGTCCTTTATCCGTTGAGTTTATTTTTGTGTATGATGTAAGTTGGTGATCTAGTTTCATTTTTTTTTTCATGTATCTGACCAATTTCTCCAACCCCATTTATTGAAGAAACTATCTTTATGCCATTGTATGTTCATGCCTCCTTTATCAAATATTAATTGAGCATAGTGGTTTGGGTCAATATCTGGATTCTCTATTCAATTCCATTGGTCTATATGTATGTTCTTGTGCCAGTACCAGGCTGTTTTGAGAATATTAGCTTTGTAATACAGATTGAAATCTGGTATGGAGAGCCCACCTACTTTATTCTTCTTTCTCAAGATTGCTGTGGCTATTAGTTTTTTGTTTGTTTGTTTGTTTGTTTTGTTTTTATTCCAGATGAATTTTTAGAGAGTTCTTTCTAGGTCTTTAAATAATCCCTTGGTATTTTAATGGGGATTACACTGAATCTATAGATTTCTTTGGTTAGTATGAACATTTCAATGATGTTGATTCTCCCAATCCATGAGCATGGTATGTTCTTCCATCTGTTTATATCTTCTTATATCTCTTTTCCCAGTGTCCTTTAGTTTTCTGCATATAGGTCTTTTACCTCCTTATTTAAGTTTGTTTCTAGGTGTCTTAATTTTGTTGGTGCCATGTAAATAGGATTGCTTTTTTAGTTTCTCTTTCTGTAAGTTCATTATTGGTACATAAAAATGTCATAGATTTCCTGGCATTAATTTTGTATCTTGCTACATTGCCAAATTTATTAATTCCATTAGTTTTTTTATGGAGTCTTTAGGGTTTTTTATATACAATATCATCTCATCTGAAAATAAGGACAGCTTTACTTCTTCTTTTCCAATTTGGATGCCTTTTATTTCTTCTTCTTGTCCAATTGCAACGGCTAATACTTCCAGTACTATGTTGAACAGGAGTGGTGAGAATGGGCATCCCTGTCTTGTTCCTGTTCTTCGGGGAAATGTTTTTTAGTTTTTGCCCCTCAAATATAATATTAGCTGTGGGTTTATAATATATAGCTTTTATGTTGAGGTATGATCCTTCTATTACCACCTTGTTGAGAGTTGTTTTCAAGAAAATGTGTTGGATTTTGTCAAATGCTTTTTCTGCATCAATTGATATAAGTATGTGAATTTTATCTATCAGTTTGCTTATGTGATCTATCACATTTATTGATTTGTGGATATTGTACCATCCTTGCATTACTGGGATAAATCCTACTTGGTCATGATATATGATCTTTCTGATGTACTGCTAGATCAGATTTGCTAAAACTTTATTGCAGAGTTTGGGATCTATCTTCATGAGGGATATCGGCCTATAATTCTCTTTCATTGTGTTGTCTTTATCTGGTTTTGCTATTAGGGTGATGCTGGCTTCATAGAAGGAGCTTGGAAGTGTTCCTCCTTTTGAATTATTTGGAATAGTCTACAAAAAATTGGTTTTAATTTTTCCTTGACTGCTTGGTAAAACACCTCTCTAAAGCCATCTGGCCTGGGCTTTTTTTTTTCTGGAAGCTTTTAGATGACTACTTCAGTTTCTTCCAGTTATTGGCCTATTGAGATGTTTAGATATTTTTCTGATTAAATTGTATAAGGTTGTGTTTTTCTAGGAATATATCCATTTTCTCCAGTTTGTTCAGTTTGTTGGAATAGAGTTATTCATATTGTTCTTTAACAATCGTTTGTATTTCAGTGGGGTTTGTTGTTATTTCTCCTCTTTAATTTATGGTTTTGTTTATTTAAATCCTCTCTCTTTGCTTCTTAGTGAGACTGGTGAGAGGTTTATCAATGTTGTTTATCCTTTCAAAGAACCAGCTCTTGGTTTTGTTGATCTTTTGTATTGTTTCTTTGGTCTCTAGGGCATTTATCTCTGCTCTGATCTTTATTATTTTCTTCCTTCTGTTTACACTAGGCTTTTCTTATTGCTCACTTTCTAACTCTTTGAGTTTTAGGGTTAGGTAACTTATTACCATTGTTTCTTGTTTTATTTGCATTAGGCTTGTAGAGCTATGAACTTCCCTCCAAGATTGTTTTCCTTGTGTCCCATAGATTTTTGGATTGTTGTAATTTGTTGCCATGATGTTTTTTATTTCTTCCTTGATCCCTCTGGTAACCCAGTCATTGCTTAATAGCATGCTGCGTAGTCTCCACGTGTTTGATTTCTTTGTATTGTTTTTATTATAGTTGATTTCCAGTTTTATGTCACTGTGATTTGAGAGGATGCTTGGTATGATTTCTATCTTCTTAAATTGGAAGACACTTTGCCTGTGACACAACATATGGTCTATCTTTGAAAATGAACCATGTGCACTTGAGAAGAATATATATTCTGTGGCTTTGGGGTGAAATGTTCTGAATATGTCAATTAATTCCATCTAGTCCAGTGAGTCATTGAGATTTGATATTTCTTCGCTGATTTTGTATTTAGAGTATTTGTCCAGTCGTTATAGTGGGGTATTAAAGTCACCTAGCATAATTGTATTGCTGTCAATCTCTCAATTGATATCCTCCAGGAGTTTTGTTATGTATTTAGGTGCTCCTATATTGGGTGTGTATATGTTTACCAGAGTTATTTCTTCTTGTTAGATTTTTCCCTTTAGTATTATAAAGAGGCTTTCCTTTTCTCTTAGTATGTCCTTCACTTTGAGATCTAATTTTTCAGATATAAGAATTTCTACCCTAGCTTTTATTCATTTGCATTTGCCGGAAAACCTTTTTCCATCTCTTCACATCTTTTTTTCTGAGTTGTGTTTCTTGCAGACAGGAGATATATGGATCGTGTTTTCTTATCCAATCTGCTACCATAGGTCCTTTGATTGGGACATTTAATCCATTTACATTTAAAGCTATTATTGATAGGTACTTATTTGTCAATATTTTTATTCTTTACCCCTGTGTTCCTTCTTCACTTCTTATTTCTTTTTTTTACAACAGACACTTTAGCATTTCTTGCATTGCTGGTTTGGTGATAATGAATTCCCTTAGCCTTTTTTTGTGTGTGAAGCTCCTGATTTCACCTTCAGTTTTGATTGATAGCCTTACTGGGAACAGTATTCTAGGATTCTAACCCTTCCTTTTCATGACTTTGTATATTTCATTCCATTCCCTTCTGGCCTGATGAGTTCTTTGCTAGTCTGATGGGGGTTTCTTTGTAGTTAACTTTCTGTCTCTCTCAGGCCACTTTTAAGATTCTTAGTTTGTGGTTGGTGTTAGCCAATTTAATCATGATGTGCCTTGGCATCAGTCTTTTGGGTTTCATTTTGCTTGGAACTCTTTGAACGTCTTGGATTTCTGTGGGTTTTTTTCCTTCCCTATAACAGGAAATTTTTCTGCCATTATTTCTTCAAATAGGCTTTCTATTCCTCGCTCAGTTTTCTGTTTTTCTGGTACCCCTATTATGTGTGGGGTTTTTTGTTTGTTTGTTTGTTTGTTTTTGTTTTTTTATGTTGTTCCAAAGTTCCCTTAGGCTCTCCTCCTGCTTTCGATTTTTTTTTCTAGAAGCTGCTTTACTTGGGTATTTTTTCCTAGTTGGTCTTCTAGCTCACTGATGCTGTCTTATGCTTCTTCTAGCCTACTCTATATGCTTTCAATTGAGTTCTTTATAACAGCGATGTCATTTTTCATTTCTCCTTGGTGCTTCTTCATTTCCTCTTGGTTCTTACTCATATTGTCAAATTTGTCTTCTATTCTTTTCACCCACCTTATGACCATTTATCTGAATTATTTGGCTAGCAGGTTGCTTGCCTCCAATCCGCTTACTTCCTTTTCTGTTAATGTGTGTTTTTCTTTCAGATGTGGGCTGTTTCATTGTCTCCCCATCGACTCTCTTCTCCAGGTGTCTGGTTGTGTAGATCTTGCTCTTCTCATCCCAGTCAAAATCTGACCTTTCCATGGTCGTGTAGAGCTCCTCTGAATCTGCTTGTTTGCACCAATTGAGAACCAGTGTTTTGAGGTTTGTAGCTACTCGGTGGGTGCTGTAGTTGTAGATTCTCAGGCTTCTGATAACATCCATCCTGCCCTTCAAGATGCTGTGATCTCTGTGTCCAAGCTGGCAGCTCTGGGATGTAACCCAGCAACAATAGGGGCTGCCCAGTCAGGAGAGTCCCATCTAGAAGTTCTCCACCTTCTCCTGGAGTATAGGTCTCCCTTAACTTGACAACAAACACTCCCTGTGTGACCCTCAGCTGTTCTTTCTGTCTGCTCTGGGGTAAGACTTGGGACATGTCCATCTATTCCACTGCCATTTATTTTTACAATGAAAATATATTTTATAAAATAACAAAACCTTAAAAAAAAGTGGTGAAGAGCAAATGACATCATGCTCAAAAGCATTCTAATGTTGTTTTAGTTATAGACCAAAAAGTCTTACCTTTTCATTGTCTAATATGTGTCTGTGTAAAGTAGAGGACCACAAGTGTGAATCATCCCACAGTTTAATGCTCCAGCAGTTTTGTTCACTACCTTCTCAATGTCATCATATTTGGCAGGTTTCTCCAGGTGGCAGGTCAGATCCACAACCAACACATTGGGGATGGAGACATGGAAGGCCCTGCCAGTGAGCTTCCCATTCAGTTCAGGAATGATCTTGCCCATGGCCTTGGCAGCATCAGTAGAAACAGGGATAATGTTCTGGGCAGTCCCAGGGTCATAATGCTACAGCTTCCCAGAGGGGCCATCTATGGTCTTCCGGGTGGCAGTGATGGCATGAACTGTGATCATGAGTCCCTCCACAATGCTTAAGTTGTCATGGATAATGTTGGCCTGCGGGGGGGGGGGGGGGGTAAGCAGTTGGTAGTGCAGAAGTCATTGCTGACAATCTTGATGGAGTTGTCACACTTGTCATGGTTCACGCCCATCACAAACATGGGGGCATCTGTAGAAGGGGCATAGATGATGACCCTCTTGGCTCCACCCTTCAAGTAAGCTCCAGTCTTCTCCATGGGTAGTAAAGACACTGGGGGACTCCAGAACATACTAAGCACTAGCATCACCCCATTTGATGTTGGAAGGATCTCACTTCTGGAAGATAGTTTGATGACAAGTTTCATATTCTGTGCCTTTGAACTTGCCACAAGTAGAATCATACTGGAACATGTAGACCATGCAGTTGAGGTCACTGATAGAGACAGTATCCACATTTCCAGAGTTAAAAGCATCCCAGTTGCCCAATGCAGCAAAATCCGTTCACTCTGACCTTCACTATCATGACTCAGGATTGTGGCTGCTGACAGAAGAAGAGGCTATCTGACAAACAGGAGGAGCAGAGAGCCTTTTTCTCTTCTCTTGCTGTGTGACATAGGTGACTATGTTTTCCAGGTTTTCAAATACCAACGTGGGCAGCTTTCTGACTGAAACCGAAGCATGCCTTGCTCTGTCTTGGTTGACTATGAAATATGTCTGATATTGGGTCAGTCACCATTCTTTTGACTTCAGTCTTCACACATATCAAATTAAGTTTAAGATAAATGATTTCCAAAATCTTCTTTAGCTCCAACATCTTAAAACTAAATAGGTATTTAAAAATTTATAATGCCGAGACCAGTTTGGCTCAGTGGACAGAGCGTCGGCCTGCAGACTGAAAGGTCCCAGGTTCGATTCTGGTCAGGGGCATGTACCTTGGTTACGGGCACATCTCCAGTATGGGGCATGCAGGAGGCGGCTGATGGATGTCTCTCTCATCGATGTTTCTCTCTATCCCTCTCCCTTCCTCTCTGTAAAACATCAATAATATATATATATATATTTAAAAAAATAAATAAAAATAAAAATTTATTAAAAAAGTGCTCTTTTTTTAATCCTAAATACTTGGTTTTATGTAGACATCTGACAGGAGATTAAGCAGCCAATATTCAAATCATTTGGAGCATTGGTCTGAGATTATATCTCAAACTTTCCAGAGGTAGAATCATTTTATTATGGGTAGATACCTATCATTAATCATTAGAAAAATGAGATGAGAAGGTCTAATTACCATAGAAAACTTAGCTCTTCCAGACTCATGTAATTTAACTGTGTTATGTTGATATCTGAAGATATGTGCATATAATTATTTCACACATAAAGACACTAAAATTCCAATCTTTGGAGTCTGAAATCAGGCTTGTTTAGTCTGTGGAGTATGAACCATAATGTGCACCCAGCTCCTATCATGGTCTATGATACTGGAAAGCTTGATAACTTCATGGAATTGTCTGTGCTATTCTAGTAAATATCTCACTTAGACATGTTTTATTCAGCATCTTTTACATAAGATTATCCTTTCTTTTCACTGCCCAGTGAAATATTTTAAAGACTATGGCATGGATTTCTTCCCTATCCTCTGTTTTAATTATTAGTGGTATCAATATCACTATTATCACTTTTTATTTTGAGATCATTATAGATTATCATATAATCATCAGAAATAATATGGAGATATCATGTATTCTTTTAAAGAAATATACCCAGTTGTAATATCTTGTAAAACTGTAGTATAATAAAAATAATTAAGTTTATCAGTGTTGATACAGAACTGTTCCACAAGCAAAAGCATCCTTCATGTGGGCCATACTCACTTTCGTACTAACTTCTGACAGTCACTAATCAGTTCTTCATTTTATTACTTTATAATTTCAGGACTATTATATAAATGAATAATACAAGATGCACATTTTTAAAAAATCTTTATTGTTGAGAGTATTGTTGATGCCCCCCCTTTTTTCCGCCATTGACTCTCTCTATACATTCCTGTCCCATCCCAGTTCTTCACCAACCTATTCTCCATGTCCATTGTAAGGTCTTTGGTTAATCTCTTTCCATCCCCTCCCTGCTTCCCTCTGAGATTCATCAGCCTGTTCCATACCTCTGATTATATTCTATTCACCAGTTTATTTTGCTCATTAGATTTCTTGTTAATTTTGATTTTTAGATTCAATTGTTGACAGATAAGTATTTGTGAACATTTTATTGTTCATATTTTTATCTCTCCTTCTCCTCCTTTTTCTTCTCCTCCTTCTTCTTCTCCTTCTCCTTCTTCTTTCTAATTTTTGCATACCTTACAACATTTCATGTAATACTGGTTAGTGGTAATAAACTCCTTTAGCTTTTGGGTTTTTTTTGTTTGTGAATCTCTTTATATGATGCTCAATTCTAAATGAGAGCTTTGCTGAGCAGAATAATCTTAGTATTCATCACTTTGAATATTTCTTGCTACTCTCTTCAGGCCTGCAAAGTTTCTGTTGAGAAATCAGCTGACAGTTGTATGAGAGCTCCCTTGTAGGTAACTAACTGCTTTTCTCTTGCTGCTTTTAAGATTCTCTTTAACTTTAATCATTGGCATTTTAATCATCATAATAATGCGTCTTATTGTGGGCCTTTTGGGGATTCTTTTGTTGAGGATTCTTACATTTTATTTCACCAGGTAGGGGAATTTTTCTGTCATTTCTTCAAAAAGGTTTTCAAGCACGACCATAATGTGAATGTTGGCACTCTTGAAGTTGTTTAAGAGACTCCTTATGCTATCTTTGCATTTTTGTATTCTTTCTTCTTTTTGCTCTTCTGACTGGGTGTTTTTTGCTTTCTCACATTTAAAATTATTGATTTGTTATCAGAATCATCTACTCTACTATGGAATCCCTGCAAATTATTCTATATTTTAGTTAGTGAAAGTTTTCATGTCTGACATTCTCACTAAGATCCTTGAAAGTTTCATGAAGATCCTGGAGTAACTTCATAACCATTTGCTTCCATTTCTTTCATATGTGATATTTTTTTTGTCTCTACATTTTGATTGCTTCCCTGTGTTTGTTTCTATGTATTAAATAGAGCTGCTTTGTCTCCTGGAATTGGTAGAGTGGCTTTGTACTTAGGTGTGCTGTGGGGCTCAGTGGCTCAGCCTCCCCAGTCACCTGAGCTGGGAACTGTAGGTATGCCCTTGTCTGAGCCTTGATTATTGTTGGTATCACTGGAAAGAGTTGACCTCAAAGCCAATTGGCTGTTGTGGATACAGTGAGAGAGCTGCTGTGTAGGAAACACCCCTATAGAGCAAGGCTTGCTTCAGTAGGGCTTTGATGCTCACTGTGTCTGCTTCTGGAGTGTGTAACTTGTGTATATGTGGAGTTGTAATCTCCTATGGTCAGAAGCTGTCCACTGGGTATACTGGCTCAGGGTATCCAGGAAGATGAAAATCAGCCACTGCTGAGGGCCACCTTGCAGGATCTACAAAGGGATCTGCAGATAACTGTTATTTGTATTGAGCTTAGAAGTACCCAGGTGAGGTCCACCTATTAAGCAAGGCAGGCTCATATTAGTGCAAGATCTTGGGCCTTTTATTGATAGGTTTGGGGCTCCCTGAACCAGCTGCAGCTTGTTGGAGAGATTTTAGTAATGTCTGAAGCCTAAGCCAGGACAGGCCATTCATAAGGAAAGGCTTCTGTAAACAGTTTGAGTGGGGCTGCAAATTAGATGGGACAGCGTTCTGTGGAATCCCCAGGGTGGATCAAACAGTGTGCTCCAGGCTTTTGGAGACTTAGATATGCCTAACAATCATCCATGAGACAGGAGATGCCCCAGCACTGAATCAATGACCCCTGTGAGCACCCTCATCTGGGAGAGATCTCCCTCCCACCAAGTTCCTGCCCTGATGCCAGACAATCCAATTCTCCCCACATGTGTCTGGGTCTCCCAAAGCCTCTCAGAACTTGGAGTCTGAGGACTTTTGGGCACCAGCCCTTTAAATGGAACACCTGGGTTTCCAACATTACTACCCAGCCCCAACCCCCACTGGTTTTTACAGCCTGTAGTTTCAGGGACCTCTCTTCTGAGCTCTGAAATACTAGACTGGTGTATGGCTGGGACCCCTTGCTTCTCACAGGTGGCCTCCACAGAAATGATATCCCTCCTAATTAAAAATATGGCACACATAGGTATCAGACATCCTCCCTTCCTACCAGTCTCAATGTGCTTTCTTCTTTACTTCTCTAGTTGTAGGATTTCCATTCAGCCAGCTTCCAGGCAGCTCAGAATGATGTTCTGTATTTTAGTTCTAATTTTGATGCGGTTGTAGGAGGCAGAGAGTACAAGCATTTACTTATGCTGCCATTTTAGTTCTTTAGACTCAAGATGTACTCTTTAATTTTTTTTTCCATTCAGCATAATTCCTTAGAGATTTATCCAAGTTGTTGAAGGTATCAATAAATTAATTAATTTTATTTTATTTCTGAGTATTAGTCTATAATACAGATTAATTGTAGCTTTTAAAAACCACGTGGCCATTTAAAGAATAACTAGTTTTTTTAGTGTTTTTTTGTTTGTTTTCTGTTAGGAATCATGCTGTTATAAAACACCTCTCAACAAAGGAAAGCTCAGGATAAGATTATTTCAGAGGTGAATTTTACTAACCAGTTAAAATTTATTGCCACTCATTTTCAAATTCTTCTAAAATATTAAGTTGTATACCTGTAACAGTTTATAAAGCCAGCGTTACATAGATATGGAATTGGAAAAAGGACAATATCCCTGACAAATATGAATGCAAAAACTTCAACAAAATATTAACCAATTTATCCAACAGTATATAAAAATAATCCTACAACATGATGACATGGAATTTAGCCCTGACATAGAACTGTGGTTTAATATATTAAAATAAATATGCACACACCATATTGACAGATTGAGGGGGAAAATGATCCTATCAATAGATTCAGAAAAAGCATTGGACAAAATTCAACACACATTTGTGACTAAAACAAACACTTATTGAAATTTTTATGATGAATTTAACCCTATAGATCAATTTTGGAATATTTAATATTTTTACTATGTCGGGTCTTTCAATCCATGAATACAATGTGTATATTCATTTATTTACATTCTTTGATTTTCTTTATTCTGCATTTCATAAAGTTCAGTATACAGTATCTGAATATATGTTTTTAAGTATATACCTATGAATTTTATTTTCTCTGGGGCAATTATACATTGTGTTGTTTTCATTTCACTTCCATATGTTTTTTGATAGTAAGTAGAAGCAAAATTGACTAATACTCTTTTTTGGGTTGTCAAGCTCACTTGTTGTTTTAAATGGGACTTATTAAACTAAGGTAGGGATGAACCTACCAGGATCACCTTTTCTTATTGTACTGGAGGTTAGGAATAATTAGACCTGAGTATTGAATTGATAATTAGATAACCTTTTACTGTGTTGTTCTCATATTCCTGGGGCCCACATCAGTTTTCTCCTTCATCTCCTCCCCATTCTCTACTGCTTCTTGTATTATTTTTATAATTTATTGTTGTGTTTACCTAGGATAAACAGAAGATGAATTTATATTATCTTGTCCAAGTTAGAATCAACTCTGTGCTTTTGGGATAAAAATGAAAATATATTGCTGAATTAATATGACACCTATGTTAAATATACAGAATATCAATAAAAAGTAACTTTATGTGTAGGAATAATGAAATTCAAATTCTTCATCAATTAATATCTAAATTTACTTTTACATCCCTTTCATATAAAATGCTTATATATTTGAAATACAGATTATATTTCTTCCTACATATTATACTAAGCTTTATATTATTGTTCTGTATTAACTTAGTCCTCTGTATTTATTATAATTAAGTGACACCACAGATGTAACACTGCTTTGCTGAGTAGCATTATCAATACAGGTCTATTTTTCTTTGACTCTCTAAAGCCATTTGAAGAAAAATAATGCTATTGCCCATCTCTATGGATTAGCTGAATAGATCCACTTCTACTCACTGTAGCTTTAAAGTTTGTTTAACAGTTATTTTCCCCAAGAAAATGGAGAAATAGAGTGGTACCTCAAGATCCGAGTTTAATTCGTTCTGTAACCTTGAGGCGTGGGAAACTATGAGAGGTTCGAGTCGAGGTACACTGGTGGGTCGTGTGCAGCCGGCCGATCAACGCGATTACTCTTATCTCAAATGTTGCTCGTATTTCAAAGCAAAAATCGCTCACTTGATGGCTCGTATCACAAAAATCTCCTATGTTAGGGCACTCGTATCTCGAGGTACCACTGTAAAGGCATCTGAGATTGAAAAAATAAATGTGTTCAGTATCAATAATTTTATCTTGTTGTTGAACTATGTATTTCATTAATGTCCCTACTGCTCCTATTTCAGACTCTTCATATTTTCATTAGATTTTCTTTCACTGAGATTTCTTGTCACTAAACTCCATATTTTATGTCTCTTTCACTTTGCTGCCTTGTTGCACTAACCTGCCTCTGAGTGAATGTGGTTAGAAGTTTACTAAAGAACATGCTAGATGAAGTTTGTAGGATTTCAGACATTGCCTCAAGGCCATGGCTATCATCTTTGCTCATTGTAAATGTAATGGAAACTTCTGCTCTTTCCTCAAAAATGTAGTGTTTAATTTATACCTCAAAGCCATACATAAAAATCAACATCCCCCAGGTTTGTGATAAAATCACAGGTACTTGCAGTTGAAAAACGTAATGTGTTTGGAGCCTCTTACATTTGGGAACATAAAATGTTCTTTTTAATTTTAATTCTTTTAAATGTAGAAATAAACTTTAGTTAAGCTGAAGACTGTTTGGCCAAGTGCCATTTACATTCAAATTTCCTATTGAATTATGAAAGAAGCATGGTTATTTTTTATAAACAAACTAACAGTATGCCTTGGACTTTCTATATCTAATTTTCTACTTTCTACATCAATGATCTTTAACAGCAATCTGCCTTTTCCTTTTCTCTCTCTTTTTTTTTTTTTTACAGTTGGGGGAATTGGAGTGGAGTATACAAAAGATTAATGTGCTTGAGCATATGGCTACTTAAATATTTTTATATTCTGAAAATTAAAGCAAATAAAACATAATCATTCAAGTAAACTGAAATAATTATAAATTTCTTTAGTTACAGAAGAAAAATAACTTAGATTCAATAAAGTTCCATAAATAAAATTTATTACTTTCCTAATCTTGCTGACATTAAATTCCCAAACTACATAACATTGCTACTCAAAAGTGATGTGATTGATGTTTCAGAGTGTGAGAGGCCATTTTGAAGCCTTTTTTCATATCATAATAGAGGCATTTTGTATTCTGAGAATGCAAGTCATTACTATTCTATTTGTTAAGAATTTCTATAGCACTTTATTCCTGCGCATATTATTTTCTTACACTCTGTGATACTCACAAGACTTTTGTGACCTGGATAATGAAATGGCTAAATATTTTACCAAGACATACATCAGGGAGTTCACAGAGTTGTCCACTGAAAACTCAACCTCAGATCATTGAAAACTGAAACATATTTTATTTGCAAAATGGTCAGAGATGTTTGACTTTCAGAGCATGGCCCAAACATGTAAGCTAATTATTTTATTCAAATCCATTACTTGGGCATTAAGCATTATTTCAATACATTTTTAGAAGGACATAAGAAAAGCAGGCAGTTTGTGTCCTTAATTAACCAGCAACATTTTTAAAATAATGGAGAATGTTTCTACATCCTAATAATCAGAACACAATATATATTTTAAAAGATATAGGAGAACAGTAGAAACTGCCTACTACATTCCCCCTTCAATGACTCTTGCTCTAAATTATTTAAGGGAAAGGCACATGTTTCTCTTCTGTAGCTGCTTCCTGCTAAAGAGGAGCAAAGTTTTCCTTTATAGCCAAGAATCCTCTCTCTCTGTCACATGAATGATGAGGCCTGAGCAGAGAATGAAATGGAAATGGTGTCTAGAGTCAGTAAGGGGCAGAATTACCATAGTACAAGTAGCTTGTACTCTGATGGAGACAAATTATAAATCTCAGTAGTTTCAATTCAAAGAATTAGAGAAAAATGATACATTAGTTTAGAGGAAAGTAGTTAAGAAAACAGAATAATTCAGGATCCAGTTCAGTTCACAGGTACAGAATAAAACTTTGAAGATAATTAATTAAACTGGAGTCTAATATCTACAACTGTATATTATAGGTTATATGGAAACAATTTCTCTTTCTAAAATCACCCTGTTAGTTTCTTTTTAAATTGAAGAGCAAAATTAAGACCAATCAATTTACTGAATTAAGTGTGTTAGGTCGCTGAAGGAGGAACGCACAAGGGATTACAAATTTATTCCATCATCCGCACACCAGGTGGCTGAGCCTGGATAGCTCCAGCACCCAGTGAGGGGAGTCAGCTGCCTTTAATGGACTTTTGGCGGTCTTTGTTTTTTTTTGTTTGTTTGTTTGTTTTTTTCTGGCAGAGGCTTCTTTATACATATTCAGAGGGGAGAGAATGGAATGTGATCACTGCAAGTGAAATGTGGTCAAAGGGAATGTCCATAGTGAAATGACCTGAAAAGCCAGTTTCAGGGGGAGGAGTATTGATTCAATTATCTGATCAGACCTAACAAAGTCTAGGTTCAATATGAATAAACACAAGAATAGTAGTTTATCATATAGGCTCTTAAATTTGCTTTGATGGAATCTTATAAGGAATCTCTAGACTGAACTTTAATTAGCCTCTTAGAGTGAAGGAGCCGAGATACATAGTTGGTATCCATCTTTGCCTGAAATACCTATAGGTTTGGGTGAATTATTCCAGTTTTCAAGGTCCCTAAAATGTCATGAGGTTCCTTCTTTACTGTCTCCAAAAAAATCAACTCTCTTACCTGAAAAGACTGATATACAATAAATTACATAAATAAGCAAACATTTATTGGCTTCCAAAGTCAATCTTAACTCATTAAAACTTTAGGGTGTCATCCATAAGTCTAGGCATACTTTTGAAACATGACAAAGTCTTGTTGAATAAAACCAGTTTCTAAATGTGTTCCATTATATATTTTTTTCTGAATTTATGAAAACATTTTATCACGGAAATAATAATACTGACTCACTAAGTTTTCAAATTTTGCAGTGATAAGGTAGGTAGAAAAATATAAATGCTTTTATATTGCTTATAAAGGTATAATCTACTTAATCACTTTAAGAAAAAAAAATGTTTTCTTATATCCAGAAAACGAAAGAAAGATTATTTCTTTAACAGAGTGAAAAAGAACCAAACTCTAACTCTATATTAACTTACTTTTTTTATACATATTTCCTCATTTCCCCCCTCCCTCCCAGGCATACCCCAACCCCCCCCTAGTGTCTATGTTCATTGGTTATGCTTATATGCATGCATACAAGTCCTTTGATTGATCTCTTATCTACCTCATCTAACTTTAGTCTTCCTC
>PVJN01024913.1:19601-30707 GCA_004026805.1 Lasiurus borealis
CTGCCTCTGTATCTATCCTTTTGTTCATCAGTTTATAATGTTCTTTATTATCCACCAATGAGTGAGATCATGTGATGCTTCTCCCTCATTGACTGGCTTATTTCACTAAGCATAAGGCTCTCCAGTTCCATCCAGGTTGCTGCAAATGGTGAGAATTCCTTCTTTTTAATGGCAGCATAGAATTCCATTGTGTAGATGTCCCACAGTTTTCTGATCCACTCATCTGCTGACGGGCACCTAGGCTGTTTCCAAATTGTAGCAATTGTAAATTGTGCTGTATATTAACTTACTTTTGATATTTAAATTTATTTACTTAAATTCATTATTCAGCTTAGGCATGTACCTTTCTCTCAAGATTTCTCTACATAAACGTTTTATACTTTCTTAGTCTCTTTAAATTTATCTCTTCTTATCCATTAAACATAACCAGCTTTAGAACAACTCACTTTCTATTTTCTTCAAAAATTATCTCTATAGTTTATACCTTCTATCACTAAACCACATATTTTTTGCCAATTTAATTAGAAATGTTAACTTTGTAAACCTCAATTTTTATGACAACAGAAAAGTTAGCTACTAGCATTTTTTAGATTGAAAAATGAATTTCATAACTTGTAGAAATATAGGCTCCTCCATTGGCAAACATAGTCACACTTTTAAAATACATACTTTTAATTAAGTTCAATGTATTTATTAATAGCTCTAAACCTATTTTCTGGCTTTTCTTTAATAGAAAGCCAAATGTTGGGTGAGCTTAGGACTTGTCTAGCAATCAGTGTTTCGGTATTTCACAATATCTAGATATTCAATAATGTTTAAGAAAATTCACTAATTTAAAAAAGAACACCTGAATTAAATTAAATCAATCTATTCAAATGACTAAGGCATTTATTTATTTATTTATTTATTTATTTATCTATCTATTTATTTATTTATTTATTTGTCTATATATCTATTAATTTATTTTTAGAATATATTTTATTGATTTTTTACATAGAGGAAGGGAGAGGGAGTTAGGAACATCTATCAACTGCCTCTTGCACACCCCCTACCGTGAATATGCGGCAACTAAGTTACATGCCTTTGACTGGAATCCCTTCAGTTTGCAGGTCGAGGCTCTATCCACTGAAGCAAACCGGTTAGGACAAGGATTTTCCTTTCTAATCATATGTACATCTCAGAAGATTGCATTTTAAATATGACCCAGATAAGAGTTCTTGAAGAAGATCAGGTATTTCGAAGTTACAGGTAAAGAAATGCAAGTCTTTCTAAAAAAAAAATTGGGGTTTCATAAAGGTAATTCTCTACCACTCCTTTGAGATGATTAGGAAAGGTTTGGGGGAAGGTAAAAAATAATAATAATTTGATGAACTTTGAATTATTTCTGAAGCCATACCTCTGGCCTCGTAAATAATTTATTTTTAAAACAAGCATAGTTGTTTTTCATACCTTAAGAATTGATTTGTTACCGAAATGTTGGCAATGGACTGACAAATCCACCCACCAATTTTTGGAATGGGACATTTTTATTTTCTTCAGGTCCTGTAGCAAATACAGAAGTACCTAGTATACATGTAGTACATAATTTAGGGGCATCTTTGAGAGACAGCAAGGCTTGTGTAGATAGAACCTCAATACATTTTCCCTTGAGACCACAAAATAGGTTTGGCTGTAAGATAATATTAAAATTAATTCTGCCATTTAATGCACTCACTTCTCAATTACCCAATTTATACTGAAGCTAAACTGTGTTGTAAAATATTTGTCTCTCTTTCTCTCTCTCTCTTTTTTTAAAGTCTTTAATCAAATTTCTCTAATGTGGCAAACATGCATCTAAGGGTGTTTCTCACCCTTAGATTGGTTTCCCTGCTAGGGACAGGCAGTCAAGCTGAAAGATAGAGGCAAGTTTACAAAAATTTTAGAATTTTTGAGGTACCGTGTCATCCAGAAACATAATAGGGTGGGCAACACTTCCCCCAGCACCTGGTAGTCACCCAATCTTTTAAGGGCAGTCTTATCAATGATCACAGTGGTGGCTGGGCACTAACTTTGGACTTACTCTTTTTAGGCAACCTGAACTCCACACGGATAATTATGGCCCATAACTCAAGAGAAATGTCCCTCAAGTGGTCACTCACAGCCTTGCTGGCCTCTTGGAGATTCCCCCTTATCACTTCATATAAGAAACTCCTAGCATTTCCATTGCCACTGAAAAATCATTTTATAACTCTGGTCTTTAGTATTTGTGCTGAAAATCTGTCAACCTACCTTTCATGTTCCCAGCAGCCCTGATCCTTTAAAGGGTTTAGTAGGGAGAGAAAAGCTGCCCCTGGAAAAGGGAGGGTCCCTGATAAGCTGCCCCTGAGGCTTTCATGGAAGTTATTAATGAGGAAACTATAAACATTTAGTCAGTTTAAATATTAGCTTCCTCTTGTAGAAGTTCCTTTAAAATCATTATTTTGCTGCCTAGCTGTGTTGCTCAGTGGTTGTTTGATTTCCAATCAGGGTACATGCCTGTGTTGTGGGCTAATCTCCAGTAGGGGGCATGCAAGAGTCATTAATGTTTCTATCTCTCTTCACTCTATCTCCCTCTCTCTCTAAAATCAATAAAAACATATTTTAAAAAATAAATAAAATCATGATTGTCCCAAATGGTTCAGTGTCTGACTCATTTAGTTTTAAATACATTTTACTATTCTGAATAAAGAATATGTGGGCCTTATTAATTCCAAGAAAATATCATCTTATCAGGTGAATTGGGCACATATTATTAATCTGTAATATTTCCTAGATGGAAGGGGATAGATTCAGATTGAAAACAATCATGGTTGATTAGATATCCCTTCCATTTGTACATAGGCTTTACTCCAAGGGAGAAGGCAACTTAGGTATGCTTAATAACAGATAAAAGTAGCCCCAGTGTCATCAAAGGTCTTAGTAGCTTCCCCTTTATGATAATTTCAATTGTCCTACCCTATAGCAGGCTGGGCTAAGGGACACTCCCCAGTGCACAAATTTTGTGCACTGGGTCTCTAGTCTATATAATAAAAGCATAAGCGTCTGTTACAGAATGGCCAGTTGCTATGATGTGCACTGACCACAAGGGGGAAGACACTCAATTCAGGAGCTGCACCCTGGTGGTATTGCACTCCACAGGGGAAACACTACTCAGCCAGAAGCCAGGCTCACGATTGGCAAGTGCAGCAGCACCACCATGGCATCAGTAAGGAGCAAGAAGCTGAACAGTAAGGAGCAGCAAGCAGGGTGGCAGTAAGGAGCAAGGGGTCCCAGACTGCAAAAGGGATGTCCATCTGCAAGAGGGATGTCCCCTGAGGGGTCCTGGACTGTGAGAGGATTCAGACCAGGCTGACTCCCCCCTCTAATGTATGAATTTCATGCACCAGGCCTCTATTGTTATTAATAAAAAGAAAGGGGCCAACCTGCTCGCTTACTGCCAGCCTGCTCACTGCTCCTTACTGCTCACACCCCACCCATCCCTCCCTCCAACTGGCAGGGCCCAGTTGGCCCAACCCTGATTGGCCCTGATTGCCAGCAAGGCCTAGGGACCCCACCTGTGCACTAATTAATACACCTGGCCTCTAGTATTATATAATAGATTGAAGTGTGCTGCTTATAGGTTTAGCTCCAAGGGGCTGTCACTTCTGGAGCCATCTCAACCCTCTTACATGTCTCAGTTTTTCTATTTATCTAATACAACCATGCAAACTTGAAATACTAGGTAACCAACTATTATGTGTGTCTCACCAAATGACTCAATTATTTAATTACGTTTGAATTGAAATTCCCTATGGGACTCCTCTCTGTCATAATGTATATACCCTCAGACACCTCCAAAATGATCTTAGTCACTTAAGAATACCCAAAGATTTGCATTAAACTAAAAAAAAAAAAATGCCCCTTATTTTAGGAGCCAAATGAGTACAAGCTCTCATTTACCCAGAAAAAGGTTTTGTTCAGATTCTCATGAAATGATTTCAATTAAAAACCCAAAGTTAAAAGCCAGTCATCCATTTTTTCCTCTTTACTTACCATATTTTCTGGCATATAAAATGACTTTTTAACCCAGGAAAATCTCAAAAATCAGGGGTCATCTTATATGCCTGGTGTCATCTTATACGGTCAGTGCTGAAACTTCCAAGCCAATATGGAGAATCTATGGTCACTGAATATGCTGGGTGGAGCTCAAAAATGGCCATGGCTGCATCCCTGCCATATGTGGTGACCATATAAAAGCAGCAAGGGCCGCGCTGTACAAGTACCGTAGATGCAAATCCACTCAACAGGATTTGTAAAAAGAAGTGACTTAACTCAGTCCCAATGACGAGGTGAGAGAGCTCCTCACCAGGAAGGTGTAAGTAAAGGGTGGAGCAAGCTGCAGGCATCCGGGTTGCCCTGGGTATGGAAAAAAGAGATAGAACAGCGCTGTGCCCAGAAAAATATGTCTCTTTCATCCATCTGGTCCACCCTTGTATCCTATTCCCGTACCTCCTTCTCTGCCTTTCAGATCTCGTTCCTGTGGACTGCAGTGAAGTGGTACGGGCATGCATGTGTGAGATCTGAGAGGCAGATAAGGAAGTGTAGTATGTAGTGACACAAAATAAAATATGTTTGCTTGCACTTCAGTGGGCCAAATATAACCCAGATAACAGCAACAGATTTAAGGCCACTGTATCTTGGTGTACTAGATTCATGGGAAGGCATAATATGGTATGGAGGCTAAAGATGAAAATTGCTCAAAAACTACCTGCAGATCTTAATAGCAAAATGAATAGTTTCCATTGATATGTAATATAACAGTGCACTAAACATGGCTATGCATTAAGTAGTATTGGAAATACGGATGAAATGCCAATGAATTTTAATATGGTTGGAAATAAAACTGCCCAATAAAAAGGTGAAAAAAACAATTTTAATTGAAACAACAGGACATGAGAAGTCCAGTTTTACAGTGGTACTAGAATGCACAGCTGATGGCGCCAAACTGAGACCAATGATTATTTTTAAAAGTAAAACAATGCTGAAACTCAAGTTCTCTGTTGGTTGTTTTGTAAATGTGAATGAAAAAGGCTGGATAGATGAAGAAGGGGTAAAGCTATGGCTTGATAATGTATGGAGCAGGCAACCAGGTGAACTTATTAAAAAATGTAGTCTCCTGATGTGGGGTGTGTTCAAGGCTCATTTAATTCCCAGCACCAAGCAAAGGCTTGCAAGACTAAACACAGATGCGGCAGTTATTCCTGCAGGATTGACATTGTTGGTGCAGCCACTGAATGTGTGCCTAAACAAGCCATTTAAAGATTGCATTCGAGAACAGTGGAATGAATTGATGATTAGCGGTGAAAATTCATTCACAAAAGGAGGAAACATACATGCTCCACAATTGGATGTTTTGTGCAAGTTTGTCATAAAAGCCTGGAATGATATTGATGCAGAAAGAGTAATCAAGTCTTTCAAGAAGTGTGGCATATCAAATTCATTAGATGGTATGGAGGAAAACTACTTGTGGCAAGATGAAAAGGAAGCCAAAGCTGAGACTACACCATCTGATACGGAATTTGATCCATACAATGACTGCCTTACAAATGTATCACAAGATATCATTGATGTAGTTATGATATAATATCATGAACAGGAGGATTTTGAAGGCTTTTAAATGGGAACTGTAATGCCAGAAAAACCTGTAAAAATATGTAGCTTGCAGTTATGGTGGGGGTTACTAACTCACCAGGGACTTGCCTGGCACTTGCTCTCTCTCTATTGTTTGTTATCTTCCTCCTATCATCATCAGTTCCAGTTTGGTTGACAGCTTAGAAAACAAATAGCATGGCAGTTCCCATGTGTTTATTGTCTTAGGCTTCCTTTCAGCTTTAGAGTGAATTAGGAAAAGTTTAATCCACTTGCACTATTTTATGTTTACATATTTGATGACAAACTGCTTTATGTTTTTAGGGACAGTTTTCCTACTTAGTATCTGCTTGTCATAAGCATTTGAATTAAAATTACCATATAGAAATCAAATCTGATTTTATTTTTATTTTTATTTGGTCTGCATTGGAAGAGGGGTAGTCTTATAAGGTGAGTATATCCCAAACTCTGTATTTTAACTGGAAAAGTTGGGGGTCATCTTATATGCCAGAAAATATGGTACCTTTATTTTCAACCTAGGTTCTCTCCATCCTTGACCTTAAGCTCCACTTCAAGGATTAAAAAAAAGAAACAAACAAAAAAAAACAGTAGCTCAAACAAAGTCAGCATTTTAACTTAAAACAGGCAGGTCCAGAATTCCAAGGAAAACTAATCTAAGTCCATCCAATGCACAGCAAGGAGCCAGTGGGACACAATGTGACCTTGCTGGTACCTAGCATGGTTTCAGGTCTGCTAGGCAGTTCTGAGTGGGATTACTTGGAATCCTCCTGCACTGTCACAATAACACAATCCATATCATGACACCATATGTTAGTGAAATGGCATTAGTAGACTCAGAAGAGATACTATGAATGTCCAGAATGTTATCAGAATGTTATCAAACCTAAGTTCAGCAACCTTAATACTTGAGTTCTGGCTGAAAAAGAATTCAGATTGAAGACTCACAATCAAGAAAAGTTTAGTTAGATATTCACAGAGGTAGGAGTAAGCCATGGAGAAAGTGAGCCTGCTATGCTATGTGGGCTGAGGAAACAAATTACAGAGACAAAGGAAGGGCCCTTGGAGCTTAGGAGAATGAAAGCAAACAGACAAATCTAAAGGAAGGAGTAGAAGGAGAGAGAGAGAGAGAGAGAGAGAGAGAGAGAGAGAGAGAGAGAGAGAGAATGAATCATGTCCTGCATCTCAAGGGCTTTTAAAGGCAGAAATTCTAGAGGAGTTCCCAGGGCGGATCTCAATAGAATATTCATTAGGTGTGAACTTTCAGGGTTGTGGTCTTCATTGATTGGTTGGTGCTAGGGTAGGGGGTCATTGGTCATTGCAACTGGCCCTAATGTCAGCCATGGTGCCTCACCAGGTCTTTCTGAAAGACAACTTAGGTCTAAATGCCATTTCTGGTTTGATCAAAAATTGTCTCTGTGGTCAACAGACCAAGGGCTTTGTTCTTATGATTATTTGAAGTGATCAGAACCTTATCATCTTGAGGGATTAATGGTTTAGAAAATGGACATGCAAAGGCTTTGTATGGGAGTCATATGAGGCTATTATCTGGGCCTTGTTCCATCTCTACAGAGGTCTACCACATGACTAGTGACATGTTGAAAGTGGGAAGGTCAGGGAGAGTCTGAACCACACCAGAGATATGAAAGGCCCAGGGGTCTCAACTGCATGACCAGCAATATGCTAGGGGATGAAAGGTTACTCTGGGAGTGAGGACATTGTTTTCCCAGTTTGACCCATTGCTGGACACTGAGGCTTTCCACCCTTGTGATTTTCCATATCTGGCCCACTGTCCTTGCTCTGCTCATGCTTGTCTAACTGCCTACTACAAATACTGATGATAGATTTCAGAATTCCAGACTTTGCTTAAAAAAATTCTCAGCACTCTTTCAGAGACATAAAGACTCATACCTTGGCATAACACTTTTCAGGGCTATTTCATAGGGAAGAAAAAAAAGAATCAAAATTACACTGGGACAAAACTATTAACCATATTTTGACCAAGTCTTGCCAGAGTCATTGGTAGAATGAGCACTCTCTACCTGGAATGGTGAGAAAAATATATCATTTCTTTCTCAGGTATAAATCTCAGATAAAGGAGTTGAAAATAAAATCATTTGAGTAGAAAAGTGGTATTTTAGAGACGTTAGTAACTTACATATTATTTAAATTAACACTCCTATTGCTGATGGGAAAACTAATGCCCAGACCTTGTAGGACTGGCTGCACATTGTACCCTCAGAAGTAGCCAATCTCAGGACTTTGATGAAGGAATCTGGGATCTTAGCTTAGCAGTAGGATGTTTTAAGGTGTTGCTATAAATGGAACAAAGTAATAAGATTTATATTTTCCAGCTATTGAATTAAGTTGAAGATATATAAAATATGAGAATAGACATTTCCAAAAAGTGCAAAGAGCCAGTTAATGAGAAAAGGGAGTAGATACATAAAGTAGTATCAAAAATCAATTAGAGAATGTGGATATAAGATAAAAAATAGAAATAAGGTGGGGGGAGGATCAGTAAAAAATTGAGATAATGTGGAAAAGTACATTGGGAATAATAACCTATGAAACATAAAGACATAATTATGGTAGGAGAGGGAACTGAGATAATGGTGTAGGAAAAAAGTGTTTCTACTTTTTTATTAATTAATTTATTTATTATTTTTTCCCTTATTGTTCACTTCTCTCAGAGAATTTAGATTTCTTCTCCAGGGGGGCCCAGCTCACACCATTTGGCAAGAGACAGATCCATTATACCAGCCATCTTGAGGCTTTAACCCCAGCGTGAATAGAGAGCTCAGGCTACAGCTGAGGGCCATTGGGTTGTGAGAAGAGGGTCCCTCTTGGCAAAAGAGGAAAGAGAGGCCAGTATAGAATGCTCAAGTGCCTTCCCAGTGCCTCAATTCGTTCTGAAAGGAATTAAATCCTTTCATGCCCTCTTTTTAAATTGCTGCTAAGCATTCAAAGAATTAGTTTGTACATTTGTTTGGGGTAGTTGTACAATATGCTGTTGTGAGATAACAAAAATTAAATATTGTAGGATAATATCATGTAAGGATATTATTTGCTCTAGGCCATGGCAATTCAATTTCAAACAGGCTGAGAATTTCTTTTTTAACTTTATATAAACTATTTTAGGGATGCATAAACACAGATGGCTTACCTTAGCTCAAGAGGCCAAATATATTGACTTTCATTACGATTCTTATGACATTTAAAGGAAACTTCTCTTTATTTCTTTCCAAAATGATTTTCATGTTACAGAGATGTATTTAAAAATCTTTATCTCATGAAGTAATTTCTCTTAAGGTTATGGAGACCACTGTATGGAATCCCTCTCCTGTCACATTTCCCCATTGTCTGTGGCCAATGATTATGCTCATATGCATGTACAAAAGTCCCTCTGTTGATCTCTCCCCATTACTCCCACCAACCCTCACCTTCACCAAGGTTTGATGCTTTGATCAATATTTCTCATACTCTAGATCTGATCTTGATTATCAGCCTGTCATTCATTATATTCCACAGATGAGTGAGATCATGTGATATTTGTCTTTCTCTGCCTGGCTTATTTCACTAAGCATAATGCTCTTCATCTCCATCCATGTTGTTGCAAATGGTATGAGCTTCTCCATTTTTACCACAGTGTAGTATTCCATTGTATAGATGTACCACTGTTTTTTAATCTAATCATCTGTTGATGGGCACTTAGGCTGTTTCCACATCTTAGCTAGGGTGAATTCTGCTGCTATGAACATTGGGCTGCATATATCCATTCTGATTGGAGTTTCTAGTTTCTTGGGGTATATTGCTAGTAGTGGGATCACTGGGTTAAATGGAAGTCCCATTTTTAGTTTTTTGAGGAGACTCCATACTGTTCTCCACAGTGGCAGCACCAGTCTGCATTCCCACCAGCAGTGCAGGAGGGTTCCTTTTTTTTCATATCCTCGCCAACATTTATCCTTTGTTGATTTGTTGATGATAGCCATTCTGACAGGTGTGAGATGGTACCACATTGTTGTTTTGATTTGCATCTCTCTGATGATTAGTGACTTTGAGCAGATTTTCATATGTCTCTTGGCCTTCCTTCTGTCTTCTTTTGAGAAGTGCCTATGTAGATCAGTTGCCCATTTTGTGATTGGGTTGTTTATCTTCTAATTGTGAAATTGTATGAGTTCCTTGTAAATGTTGGAGATTAAACCCTTATTAATGATATCATTTGCAAATATGTTCTCCCATGCAGTGGGCTTTCTTGTTGTTTTGTTGATGGTTTCCTTTGCTGTGCAAAAGCTTTTTATTTTGAAGTAGTCCCATTTGTTTATATTTTCTTTAGTTTCCATTGCCTGAAGAGCTGTGATGGTGAAGAAATTCCTTCAGCATATGTCGGAGATTTTGCTGCCTGTGGATTCCACTAGTATTTTTATGGTTTCCCGTCATATGTTTAAGTCCTTTATCAATTTTGAGTTTATTTTTGGGTATGGTGTAAGTTGGTAGTATAGTTTCATTTTTTTTTCTTTTTTTTTCTTTTTTTTATTAATTTTTTATACATGTCTCCCCATGCCCCCCCTCCCTCCCAGGCATACCCCAAGTCCCCCAGTGTCTATGTTCATTGGTTATGCTTATATGCATGCATACAAGTCCCTTGATTGATCTCCCATCTAACCCACCTAACTTTAATCTTCCTGCTATAATTTCACAGTCTGTTTGAGGCTTTACTGCCTCTGTATCTATCCTTTTGCACATCAGTTTATAATGTTCTTTATTGTGCACCAATGAGTGAGATCATGTGATGTTTCTCCCTCATTGACTGGCTTATTTCACTAAGCATAAGGCTCTCCAGTTCCATCCAGGTTGCTGCAAATGGTGAGAATTTCTTCTTTTTAATGGCAGTATAGAATTCCATTGTGGAGATGTACCACAGTTTTCTGATCCACTCATCTACTGATGGGCACCTAGGCTGTTTCCAAATTGTAGCTATTGTAAATTGTGCTGCTATGAACATAGGGGTGCATAAATCCTTTTTGATTGGTATTTGTGATTTCTTAGGATAAATTCCTAAGAGTGGGATTACAGGGTCAAATGGGAGATCCATTTTTAGTTTTTTGAGGAAAGTCCATACTGTTCTCCACAGTGGCTGCACCAGTCTGCATTCCCACCAACAGTGCACTAGGGTTCCTTTTTCTCCACATCCTCGCCAACACTTGTCGTTTGTTGATTTGTTGATGATTGCCATTCTGAAAGGTGTAAGATGGTATCGCATTGTCGTTTTGATTTGCATCTCTCGGATGATTAATGATTTTGAACATGTTTTCATGTGTCTCTTGGCCTTCCTTCTGTCATCTTTCAAAAAGGTTCTATTTAGGTCCGTTGCCCATTTTTTTATTGGATCGTTCATCTTCCTTTTATTAAGTTGTATAAGTTGGCTGTAGATTTTGGAGA
>PVJN01024914.1:0-19188 GCA_004026805.1 Lasiurus borealis
GGAACTAAAAATACCTCCCTTCAAAAGTAAGGAAAAAGAGAGGCTGTTACATGGGTTTTAAAGCACATTAGCGGGTTTGCAGCCTCATGAAATGTATGCTTGAGCTCAGTGAGGAGATGCATTCTGATATTCCACATGTTTCAGTTTCACCTTCAGAGAGGGAGAGCATCTGCCGGCCTAACTGATGGATATGAATATACCACCCACACTGGACTTTCCTTTTCCCAGAGGATGCCGCCAGATAGGGCTGATAACTTGATGGAGAGGGGGGGAGTGGGGGGGGAGGAGGGGTTTGACTTCAGCTTGGATTGCAGTCTGTGGGACCAGGCATTAAACTCCCTGCACAACTGCACAGCTGCAGTCTTGTTGGGTTGTTATCATTCTTTCAAAAGCAAAATAAAAATCGATAAAGAAAGAGCTGTTAACTAGCTAGCTTAAGACAGGAAGAGAGCGGTTTAGAGAAGATAGAGGCATCTTGGCCTAAACAGTTAAAACAGCCATAAACCAAGGACAGAGGTACCTCTGGCCTGAGCAGCTGGGAGAGCCATGGAGTAATAAATCTCTGGCCAAGAGAAAAAAAAGAGGCCACATTACTTTTTTGAGCAGAGAAGCCAGTGGTTTCAATCTCAAGACTTGGCAGGATAAGGTTGCTAGGTACCATAAGATCAATCAAAAGTAACTCCAACTTGAACAGATAAGATGGATACATGGAAGACAAAGGAAAGACAGGATTTCTGAAAAAGAAATATATTTTCACAGAGTTTAGAGGAATGTTTCAAAGTAAGAGGAAAGAAAGAGGAGGGCACCACCCGGGCTTTGGCCTTTGCAGAGTAACCAATGAGGAAAACACAGGAGTCCTAAATTGGGGGAAAAGTCCAATTAGAAAGGGTCATGAGGAGACAAAGAGACCTATGGCCACCCTCTTTAGGAGAGGCAGAATTTTAGAATTGAAAACTTATAATTAGGAGTTTTAGAGTAGTATGTGCTTGCAATAAAGTTTCTGTACTTCTCACCTACCACCTTTGTCTGTGGCTTCATTCTTTGAATTCACCTGGACAAGACCATGGGAAAGAAATCACCCTTGTACCCTGCTCAAACACAAACAAAAAAACCCAAATCACTGTCAACCTAGAGTAAGATAGAAGCAAAGAGAGAAGCCCCTACCTAAAAGCTACTGCAATTAGAAATGACAAGTGTTTATTGTTCAGGGATCACGGAAGAGCCATGATCCTGATGAACATATGTCATGAATTTTGCCTCCAGGAGCTCAGAAGATTCTGGACCTCCTCCCCAAATCGAGGTGCTGCACACAGAGCTCACAATTTTCGTTCTGCATCTCCACAACCATCACCCATACCACCACCTAATACACACACACACACACCAAACGTATCCTAATGTGATCTGCTCTGATTTTGTACAAGGAGTTAGGGTTACAATACAGAAAAGCCCTCTGCTCCTCTAAAGGTTTGTTCAGTAGTATTTTAAAAGAGAATAGGTTGCTCTCTTATGCATTACCTTTCCTGAAGCTCAAGGCAAAAACCTGAACAGACAGATAAGAGGAAATAACAAAAAGACCCAAATGAGAGAGGAGAAGGTTCAAGGGTGAAGAGGAGAGGAATTGGGGGTGGGGGGTGGGGGTTAGACAAAAGGGAAGCTTGGATGAGCAGGACAGTGCACCCCACCCTATCACAGTGAGGACAAAGGCATCCAGTTCTACATGCTTCCTGCCACAATGGAAATTGTTCAGTGATGTTTATTGTATAATACTCTAAGCAAAACCTGAGCTAAAAACGTGATATACTTTATCTCACTTAATCTTCATTAATAATTCCCTGAAGTGTTGTTTGATTAAAAACTTTTCAGGCTAAAAGCTTTTCTAAGAGAGAGGATTTATTGAGCCACATGCTACCAGAAACAGGCCCAGGTCCTGGGATGTGTAGTTTAAAGGACCAGCAGCGGGGTTAGTTGGGAAACACAAACATGTCCTCAGTGCTGGAGTTGATGGACCTTTTCTACACGGAGTTTGAAGAAGAAAGATGTGAGTTGTTTTGAAAGAATTTCTGTTGGCTACAGATACAGCTAGTGGGAGAAGATCAAGTGGGACTATAGCTCTGGGATTGGTTCGTAGTCCACAAGGAAGAAGTGTTTCCCTTTTAAATTGGTCGCGGGCAGCAGTCCAGAAAGTTCATGTGTAGGCAAGATGCAGACACTTATTGGTCGGCTACATGGCTATTTTCTTTAGATAATCTGTGAAATAGCCTGCAAATTAATGCAAAGTTTCAACATACACTCCGGAGTGTAAGCAGTCTTCTGTTGGTTTTGCCCTGCAGTTGTTAATGGATTAACCTCTCTTTAATTCAGGACATCTCAGCATTTTTTTTTTCTTGTCAGTATGTATCTCATTATCCCCATTTCTCAGAAGAAACTGGGCCTTGGAAAACACTGAGCGCCTTTGCTTGTAAGAGGCAGCGCTGGGATTTGAATCCAGGCTATCTGACCCTCAGGCATTCCCTTTCAAAGCCACAATACAATGAAGGACACACGTGCTGCCCTCCCAAGCATCCCTCGGAATCCGTATGTTAGGCTGGATGGATTGAACCACTAGAAACTTTTTGAAAAAATGTTTAAAGGAAGCTCAGTAGCTCTTTAAATATTCCTGGTGGTGCTGCCTTAACACTCGCATTTGCCTGTTGTTAATTTTAATACACCCTGTAATGTGGTAGTGACATGAGATCATAGTTTCAGCAGGGAGGTCAATTCTGCCGTAACTGCCATTTTAATCTTCCCACTCCGGTCTGCTACAAGCTTTCCTAAGCATCAGCCACAGCTTTGTTGGTTCAGGAGTAGCCAAGGAGAGTGCAGATCTCCAGGAGCTGAAAGCAATGCTTTCTTTCTCTGTTTTTTTCTCCTGGGTGCTTCGTGTACTGAGTAAACAGATCTGTTCTTGAGATTCAGTGACTCACCCAGGAAATGTCATAATTACATTTAGCATTGTGATACTAGCTCAGAAAATGTATTGTTAAAAAAAAAACAAACAAAAAGATTTAGTCTCATTACCTCTGGTCGCCAGTTTCCCAGTTTTGAAAATATGAAGGGCTTTGGAATGGAACTCACAGAACATCCAACACTGTCATAGCAGAATCAACTAGGGTTAAACCTTTCCCCATGATGGCAAAGTCCACCCTGTAAATTACACTTGACCTTTCAACCACCTGGGTTTGAACGGTGTGAGTCCACTTGAAAGGAAATGGACCCCCCTCCTCCATCTTGTCCTATAAGGGCTGGGACCCCTGCCTAAACCCCCTCCCTTTTCTGGGAGGGGCCACAGGTGTGCCAGCAATGTCTTAACTTCCGGGACCCCCACCTGAAAGGCCCAATGAAGCTCCGGGGACACAGCTAAGGTCCTAATTAGGCTTAACCACAGAAAGACCCCAATTCAAGTGACCAATCTCTGTAACCCTCATCACTTTCCCAAGCCCCCTAACTATCCTACCCCATATAACTCATTGTTCCCGCCCGGTTCGCTGTCTCTCCTCGCTGCTGCGCCAGAAAGAGGCTGAGAGCCAAACCCGGGTTTGAATAAAGACTCTTTGCTTTTGCATCGGAAAAGGCTTCTTAGTGGTGGATTATTGGGGACCCCGAACTCTGGGCACAACACACTGATATACATACAATGCACAAAATTTGTGTTATTCAACTGCAGATGTTGCTGGTAAGGCTTCTGCTCAACAGTCTGCTATGAGTGAAGTTCTGCAGGGAGTCAAAAGTTAGACGTGATTTTCCAGTGCACGGGGGGTGGCACCCTTCTCCACCACAGTGTTCAAGGGTCAACTGTAGGCTCATTGCTTCTAATCCTTTCGATCAAAGAACGAGAAGCAAAAGAAGCACCTGGAGAAAGCAAATAAAATGGAACACGTGGGGAAAGAGGAAAGGCTACTTTAAAAGTTGTACTTTTTTAAGGAAGAGAAGAACAGAGTTAGCCACCATGGCTGTAGACCCTGCTGGTGAAGCCTTGTGTACTTACTTATCTTTCCCTTCCAGTGACAGGCAAAACACAAGCAAAGGAAGAAGAAGGCTAGAATAACAAAAACCGACCAGAGCCGACCTGGACCGCTTCATACCCCGATTATAACACATTAGCCTGCTAACTGGCACACCCACTGGCGCCACCACAGATCCCACTGGGACCCTATAAGGGAAGAAAAAGGGTGAGGCCCCAATTCTGGGAAGAGACCCTCCCATTCCCTGAAAACTAAAGCACATCTCCCCTCAATAAGTTGCCCCCATAATAATCTCTGGAGACTTCTCTAGGTTGAGAAATGGATTTGTGGGTTTAATTCCCAATTCTCCATTCTCTGGCCAGTGAATAAAAGCTGTGCTGCTTGATGAATGCTCGGCTTTCTTCGTTTTTGGGGTTTTTTTTGGTGTTTTTGTTGTTGGTGGTGGTTTTTGTTTGTTTGTTTGGCACCGGAAGGACAGAGGGTCGATCTTTGGAAGGACAGAGGGTCAGTCTGAGCGACCAGGTCTGGACAACCTAAATTGGTTAGTCACCACTGTTCCAATTTCATTACAGCAGGGCAGTAAAATCCATGAAAACCAATTGGGCTTGTTTTGTTTGTTTTTTTCAATTCATCACAGACCACTGTGTGTGTGTGTGTGTGTGTGTGTGTGTGTGTGTGTGTGTGTAAAACACAAAACCACACCCTTAAATGTTAAGGCAACATAAAATTGCTACAAGAGTTGCTAAACTTTCGCTCAGTTTCTGAATTGATCAGACTGGTGACTCGCAGGTCCCACAAGCACCATCTGCGCACCACACTGTGAGCAGCACTCAAAGGCAGGCCCACCGACCTGGCTTGTCTCGGGTTCCTCCAGAAGCCCACCCTGAGGCAAGGATTCCCAGGCAAAGTTTAGGATGGAAATGGAACTACTCAGTATGGGGAATGGAACAGGAAAGTAAACAGAGCAGGGGAGGGATAAAATGTGCGTTTTCAAGCCAGTGACCCTGTGGGCCTTGCTCCACTGGAAACCTCTGAAAGCAGGGTCAGATCTACCTCAGAGATACCGCCACCGGGGGAAGAGAGATGTTTGAACCATCCTTTGTCATTGGATGAGAGGCTTCCAGGGCATTACATTCAGGGTCTTCTGACTTTGCCTATACACCCAGGGCATATGCCGCGGTAGCCAGAAATAGGGCCTCCAGGCGGAGTATTCCAGGTGTTCACACAAACAGCTTTCCACCTGCAGAGTTGAATGTCAACAGGATGCGGTGTGGCACCAATGACTGAGCATGATCCAATAGAAAACTGTGCAGAGAGCCCTAACTGGTTTGGCTCAGTGGATAGAGCGTTGGCCTGTGGACTGAAGGGTCCTAGGTTCAATTTCAGTCAGGGGCATATACCTTGTCTGGGGGCACATCCCCGGAAGGGGGTGTGAATGAGGCAGCTGATCGATGTTTCTCTTTCATCAATGTTTCTGACTCTCTATCCCTCTCCCATCCTCTCCGTAAAAAAGTCAATAAAAAAATATTTAAAAAGAAGATTGTGCAGAGCGCCCGACTTCTGTGGCTCAGTGGTTGAGCATCGACCTATGAACCAGAAGGTCAAGGTTTAATTCCCTGTCAGAGCACATGCCAGAGTTAGAGGATCCATCCCCAGTGGAGGGCATGCAGGAAGCAGTAGATCGATGATTCTCTCCCATTATTGATGTTTCTATCCTTCTCTCCCTTTTCCTTCCTCTCTGAAATCAATAAAAATATATATATTTTAAAAAATATAATTGTGCAGAGAGGATGAATAGCGAGTTTATGAATGAATGGGAAGATATTCCACTTCATTCCTGAAGAGAGGCATAAAAACTGAAACTGCATTGAGATGCCATTTCTCACCTAACAGATGGGCAAAAACCCAAGAGTCTGAGCACACAAGGTGGGTGAGGCCATGAGAACATGTTCTCATACCTTGCTCCTGGACTGGCCAACTGCAACCACCCCCAGGGAGAACAATGAAACAATGTCTTCCAAAATTAAAAGTGGGTAGTTACATTTTGATCCAAGGCCCCTGCTCCTGAGGATTTATCCTATAGATATGCCTGCAGGCATTCGAGATGAAATGCATTGCTATTCATTTTTCTTGTATTTTGTGAGAGACAACATCATAAAAAAAGTATATAGGCAAGAATTCAAGCATTCATCTTTGGGACTGCTTAAGTAACCTATGATGCTTGCGCAGGATGGAATTCTATGCTGCTATTTCAAATAAATGAGGTACCATTTCTATATGGAAAGATCTCCAAAATATATCATAAAGTGAAAAAAGAAAATCAAGGTGCAAAATAACACATATAGTTTGAATCCTTTTGTATGTGGGTATTTGCTTATACTTGCCTAAAGAAACACTAGAAGAGGTCAAAAGAAACCTATAAAAAAAACATACCTGAATAGGAGGAGGGGAACAGAAGAGTAAAAACAGGAGTAGAAGCACTGTGGCTCTATTATATCCTTCTGAATTGTTAAATTATATAAATACTATACCTAATTTTTAAAAAGTAATTGGTTGCATATCCCTGTTGAATCTTCTCTTGTTCAGACTAAGCCTCTCCAGCTCATTCATTGTTTCCTTTATATAATAATTGGAGGCCCAGTGCATGAAATTTATGCAAGAGGCTCAGCAGCTAAGGCAGCTGCCTCAGCTCTCACAGCCCCAGCTTTGCCAGGAGGGTCATCCAGAAGGACATTCAGAAGAACATCTGGAAGGTTGTTCGGCTCTCTGGTCTAATTAACATATTATGCTTTTATTATTATAGATTATTATAGATTTCCAAATCTTGCATTACTCTGCTCTCTCCTCCTTAGATCTCCTACAGACATTTCAAAGTTTCTTTTAAAACATAGTGCCCTGAACCAAAAACAGAATTTCAGGTAGCTCAATTGGTTGGAGCATCATCCTAATGTGCCAGGGTTTTGGGCTTGATCCCAGCCAAGTCAGGGCATGTGCAAGAAGCAACCAATGGGTGCATACATAAGAGAAATAAGGGATCTCTCTCTCTCTCTCTCTCTCTCTCTCTCTCTCTCTCTCTCTCTCTCTCTCTCTGTGTGTGTGTGTGTGTGTGTGTATCTCAAATCAATAGTAGAGAAAAATAATTTATTTAAAAAATAATAAATAAAAGAACTCCAGATGAGGTGTAGCCATGTAGCCAGGTTAGAGTACAATGTGATTGTTGCTTCCCATATACTGTCTGGATCATTCATCTCTATTAATGTAGTTAAACTTTTATCACTTTTTAAGAGTCACATAATATCAGTATCACATCCCATAATATGCCTGAGTTGTTTTCACATAAAATGTTAAGTCCAATCTCTCCACCTTCTACACCACCAGCCCCAACTGTCCCCTTATATCACTGATACCATCCACCCAACACTGATTGACACACATTTTTTAAATTAAGCATGAAGCAAAAAGAAGTAATTACTGTGCTATGTTCACAACAACTTTGTAAATCTAATATTGTTCTAAAATAAGCATTATTTTTTTAAAAAAGAAGGAAAAAACAACCACTGGATCCTTTGTTAAATTTTATCATAGGAAGTAACCTCTCCTTCCAGCATGGAAAATTGTTTTAAATATTAATTGCATTTGCTAATAATATTCTATCCACTCATTTCCTAAATATAATTTCTGTGTCTTTTCTTTAGTTTTTATAACCAATATGAAAACATTTTATCTATAACCTTTAACTATAATATTTCAGAGACAAGATAAAGCCTGGAGATTATCTAATCTAATAAACTTATTTCACAAATAGGGAAACTAAAGCCCAAGGGGATAGATAAATTCTCACAATTTCATGCAGCCACAATACAGCAAGACAGAATTAGAACACAGATAACCTGATTCCCAGGCGTGGACTTTTCCAGTCCTTTTGGGAGCAAGTGATTGGGTTAGTGGGAAGGAGGCAGTGAAGGAAAGAGGCTTGGGCAACAAAAGTTGAAAATGGCTGAATCTTTGAGAAAGGTATGGATTTAACTCCTCCTCCACATGGAGACTGATGCAGACAAAGGAAGGAGGGTTGTGGAATGAAGCATCCCAACTGTTGAAAGCAGCCTTACTGAATTTTACTTGGACACAAGGGTGTAGTAAGAATACTCAGTCAATGTAGTGGCGTGCTCTAAGAAACATCTCTCAGGCCACCTGAAGCAAGTGGAGCTAACACTAAGCAGTATTATGCAGCCAGAGGAGCCAGAATAAACGTGTCAACCACTAGGGCCACAGAACCAACCCCTACCCCACCTTCTGGCCCCAAACAATTCCAGGATTCTGATTTGATAAAGGGCTGAGGACAGTAAGCCACAGAGTTATTTAAATTCACCCTGCTGTTGGCCGGTTGAGTAACATCTCCACAGTTATTCTAACTTAGAGAAATAAAGAATTATAGCATTTCTTATACCTGGAATTGCGCAGCAAAAATTATGAAAGGATAGATAGGAAATGAGAATTTTCAGATGTTAAGGATGACTTGGGAGGAAGGAGGATAGAGCAAAAGTGAGAAATGAGGACTAAATTAAAAGGAACACACAAATAGATGCCATGAATACATTGTTGTTGTTATTGTTGCATCTCGTCTATTGTACATGGAATAATTTTTACTTTTTAATTTTGAAGCCAATATATAAATATCAGATTATACATGTATATAGATCTGTACATGCATCAAATATATTAAGTTGACCTTATATCTAGGAACCATGCTAGGTTCTATAATTAACTTGATTTTTATTTTTAAATCTATTGATGAAAATATTACATATGTCTTTCCTCCCCGTCCAACCTCCCCATGCCCTTAACCCCCCCCTCCATTAACTCTCCAACACATGCCTGTCCCCTACCCCAAGCTTTGACATTGAATTGTCTGGGTCCATGAGTTATGCCGATATACATGCAAAGTCTTTGGTTGGTTACCTCCCACCCACTATTATTAACTTTAGATTCTTTTGAATTTCTACATAAACAATCATATAATCTGTGAATCAATCTAATCCTTATGCATACATTTCTCTTTCTGGTCTTACTGCACTGGCTAATACATTGAATGCAATCCTATCTAATAAAAGAGTAATATACAAATTAACCATCACTCTGCTATACCCACAAGCCACACCCACCAACCAATCAGGAGCAAGTATGCAAATTAACCCCAATCAAGATGGCTGCAGCCATGGAGCAAGCAGGAGGGAGGCTTGGTTTTCCCCGGAAATGGAGGAAGCCAAGCTTTCCACACACCCTGGTGGGCCCAGGCCTCCACTCAAGGCTACATAAAAGATAAATAAAATCCCAACAAAAATGGTGGCAGCCATGGAGCTGCAGAGAGCAGGAGGCTAGGGTTGCCCCCAGTGATGGAGGAAGCCAAACTTCTGCAGCCCTGGCCTGTCTTGGCCTCCGCTTAAGACTATATATGAAAGGATAGATAGAAGATGGTGATGTCCAGTCTCCTCAGCCCTGCTAAGATGGCAGGCACGTAGCTGCTCCACATGCCTGCCTTCAGAGTCCTCCAGCCGCCCAGGGCTGGCCCAATGTGCAGGCAAGCCTCAGATGGAAGCTGCCCAGATGCCCAGGGCCAGCCCGAGGCTCAAGTAACCAGAAACGGCCAAGACTTGTGCTGCCAGCAATGGCAGCAGCAGAGGTGTAATGGGGCATCACCTTTCCCTGATCACTGGTTAGCCTCCTGCCCCTAAGGGATCCTGGACTGTGAGAGGAGACAGGATGGGCTGAGGGACACCACCTCCAGTGCATGAATTTTCATGCACTGGGCTACTAGTATAAAATAAATACATATTTTAGCTTATTATTTTGCATTTCACAGTTTTTATTTTTTTTAATATATTTTATTAATTTTTTACAGAGAAGAAAGGAGAAGGGATAGAGATCCAGAAACATCAATGAGAGAGAGACATCGATCAGCCACCTCCTACACGCCCCCCAATGGGGATGTGCCCACAACCAAGATACATGCCCTTGACCGGAATCAAACCCGGGACCTTTTAGTCCACAGGCTGACGCTCTATCCACTAAGCCAAACTGGTTTCGGCTTCCCTTTTTTTAGATGTCCTTCATGAGTAAAAAAGTTACCTTCTATAGAGCTTATATTGAAACTTTGTAGCCTGGAGCAGAGCTATGCCTTCTGCTTGCTCTGAGGTGGCAGCCATTTCTGTTGGAATTATTTATTTTCTATCATTGAAACTTTTTAGTCTTAAGTGAAGGCCAGGCACTTCCAGGGTTTGTGGAAAGCTTGGCTTCCTCCAGCATGGGGCAATCCAAGCCTCCCTCCTGCTCTTTCTGTGGCTATAGCCATCTTAGTTGGGGTAATTTGCATACCTGCTCCTGATTGACGTGTGGGTATGGCTTGTGGGTGTAGCAGTGGTACAGTCAATTTGCATATTACTGTTTTATTAGACAGGATAACATAAAATTATGGTAATGGGGCATACACACCTATAATTACATATTCTTGGTAAATTAATCCCTTTATCAAAACCATCCCTACTGGGGAGAATCCAAGATGGTGGCATAGGTAAACACCTACACTGCTGCCTCGCACAACAATTTCGAAACTACAACTAAAAGACAGAATGGACATCATCCAGAACCACAGAAAAGCTGGCTGAGTGGAAATTCTACAACTAGAAGGAAAGAGAGGGGCTCACAGAGACCCAGAGGATCTGCAAAAAGCTGAGGTATGGAGACACGCACATGGAGAGAGCGGGTGCCTAAGTACCTGGCTGGCTTTCTCTGGCGGGAGGGAGACGGAGACTCTCAAAAGCATTGAACCCCTTATCCTACAACACTAAACCCCAGATCCAGCGGAAACTCATACGGGGGGAGTTTGGACTGTGAAAAGGGAGAGGTGCACAGAAATTTAAGGGAGTCACTAAAGATCAGAAGTCTGGTGGCACGCACAGCACTGCACACAGAGGACCGACTGCTGATTGTGCCGCTGGCTTTCATGAGTGGGCAGGAGACAGACCCTCCCAACTGCGGCACTTCAAACTCCACTAAACCTTGGTTTCGGGCAAAACCTTGGGGACTCAGACTCATATGGTCCAGAAGTGCAGGGGAGCTGGAAAGGCAGCGGTCTAGAGGCACTGTGAGGAGCGTGTGCACACACAGGGACCGCTCCAGCGATTACCCAGTCACGTGAGACTCAGGGGCCATGGAGGGCAGGGCCGACTGGAAGGCAAGGCGGTCCCTTAAGCCCTGAGACTCCACCCATCCCAAGTTCAACAGAGGCTTCTGCAGTCTTACAAGTCTGGTATCATAAGGCTGAATCCAACACAGAAGTTCTCCCAGCAGAGTGAAAATGCCGAGACAAGGGAACAGATCACAAATAAAGGAAATGAAGGAAAACAAAAGACAGGATATAGAGTTCAAAACCACGCTTATAAGGTTTTTCAAGAATATCCTAGAAAAGTTAGATAAAGTTAGCAAGACCCAAGAGGAGATGAAAAAGAACCAACTGGAGATGAAAAAGAACCAACTAGAGATGGTAAAGGTCCACTTGAAATTAAACATACACTGACTGAAATAAAAAATATCATACAGAGACCTAACAGCAGACTAGAGGAAGGAAAGAATCAAGTAAAAAATTTGAAATATAAAGAATCAGAAAACATTCAACTGGAAAAGCAAGAAGAAAAAAGAATCCAAAAATGTGAAGATAATGTAAGGAGCCTCTGGCACAGATTCAAGCGTACCAACATCAGAATTGTGGGGGTGCCAGAAGAAGAGAGAGAGCAAGATACTGAAAACCTATTTAAAGAAATAATGACTGAAAACTTCCCACATCTGGTAAAAGAAATGGACTTAAAAGTCCAGGAAGCACACAGAACCCCATATAAAAGGAATCCAAAGAGGACTACACCAAGACATATCATAATTAAAATACCAAGAGCAAAAGATAAAGAGAGAATATTAAAAGCAGTAAGAGAAAAACAGTTAATTACCTACAAGGGAGCACCCATACGACTGTCAGCTGACTTCTCAACAGAAACGATGCAGGCCAGATGGGAATGGCAAAAAATATTCAATGTGATGAATAGCAAGAACCTACAACCAAGAATACTCTATCCAGCAAAGCTATCATTCAGAATTGAAGGGCAGATAAAGAGCTTCACAGATTAAGAAAAAGCTAAAGGAGCTCATCAACTCCAAACCAATATTATATGAAATGCTGTAATCTATTTTAACTAGGGCATCAGTCCATTTAAATTGGATATACTTGGATGTATTTCAAATCTCCTATTTTGTTCTTTGTACTTATTTTTGCTTTATGGTATAATAATCATTTTCCCCTTTCTTGCACTTTCCTGGATTGATAGCCTATTTCTCCTCATTTATTTTATTCCTTTTCCTGCTCTGAAAATTATAGAGTATCTGTGTCTTTATAGTAAGTACCCTAAAGATTGCAACATGCATATTTAACCTTTGTAAAGTATAAAGACAGAGTCTTTACTCTCCTTCTGAATAATACAGGACCAAAAATGTTTCAACTACAGCCTCCATCCCCTTACTTTATGGTCATCTTGCTTGACTTATTCATGCTGCTTATTCATTTACTATCTCTCAGCTCAAAGCCCACTCTTTTCTATTCTGCACTGTGCAGATAATACTTCCCAGATTTACTCATCCACTGATTTCCTATTGTGTTGTTAGTAAATAAACAAAAAGGAGGTGAAAGGTAAGAGGAGAGAGCATTCCTTCCAGTTTTCCAGTTCTAGTCAGCATTACCCATCAGGAATTCCATTGGTCTAGCCCTCGGCTTCTTTCAGAAATCCCAACACCAGCCTTAGCAATCTCCCTCAGAGCAACTGGCAACTCTCAGGGGCATTCCCTCTGAGAAGTCCAATTGCAGCTTACTACAACATGTAAGAGTGAAAATGCAAGGCAGATTCCAAAGTAAATATAATGTTATAGTGCCACCTTGTGGATTCAAGAGTATAGCACTGACTCAAACTTCAGCAAAATCCTATGTAACAGTCGTTCTCAACATGTGGGTCGCGACCCCTTTGGGGGTCGAACGACACTTTCACAGGGGTCGCCTAAGACCATCAGAAAACAGATACTTACATTATGATTCATAATAGTACCAAAATTACAGTTATGAAGTAGTAATAATTTTATGTTTGGGGGTCACCACAACATGAGGAACTGTATTAAAGGGTCAAGACATTAGGAAGGTTGAGAACCACTGCTATATAATAACAGGCTACTATGCAAATAGACCAAACGGCCGAACAGTTAGAACAACCCAACAACCCAACAACTGGTTGCTATGACATGCACTGACCACCAGGGGGTGTGCATGGAACATGGCAGGAATTGGGCCATGGCGCATTGGTGGAGGAGATGAGTGGGAATGCCAGATGAAGGTGGGGCACCATTTGCTGTCATGGGGTGAGTTCTGGTGGTTACTGAAAATTCTTTGCTTCCTTCCGCGTGGTGCAGTCCTGCCCAGCACTTGCTCTTGCTGCTGGCTCTGGCCCCGCTCTCACCCATCGGCACTGCAGCCGATGCTCACACTCATTACCAGTGTCAGCC
Organism: Lasiurus borealis; assembly: GCA_004026805.1. Lineage (NCBI taxonomy): Eukaryota > Metazoa > Chordata > Mammalia > Chiroptera > Vespertilionidae > Lasiurus > Lasiurus borealis. Next base: position 13,596 of record PVJN01024914.1, read on the forward strand.
CCGCTGGTACCCACTGCCAGTGCCTGGTGCTGGTCCCCATTGCTCGGCACCATCAGTGGGTGGGAGCAGAGGCTGCTGGCCCTGATTGCCCCTGAGGGCTTCTCTACCTCACCCTACTCCTGAGGGACAATAGGGGCAGGAGCTGCTGTTCGCAGCAGCCCCAATCATTCTGCATTGTTAGCAGGTATGAGTGGGGCTGGTGCTGTCGGCACATGGAAAGGTGGTGGTGGGAGCAGGGCTGCCAGCAAACAGGGGACAGGGGGCTGTGGTGAAAGGGGCCAGGCAGGGGTGTGGAGGATGGACTAAGACCAGTCCCTGTGCCTACTGCAGCCTCACAGCCCACAGTTTCTTTCAAGGTGCACAAATTCATGCACTGGGCCCCTAGTGTTAGATATAAAAACACCAAAGATAGGATAGTAGATATATTGGAACTAAAAAAAAAGTCAATTAAGCTAGAAAAAATTAAAAAATAAACACCAGATAATGATAATAGAAGCATTAATCAGTGAAATTATTTTTCTACTGCGTATGCTACACAGCACTACATCTCTCCTTAAAAATGACTAGCTTTTTCTAGTTCGGTTTACTGGCATTTTAAATTTCCCAAGTTCAAAGACCTCATTTATTTCCTCAAATAAGTCAAAGATCCTCACTCTTTTCTCAGAATTAAAGTTTTTCCTTTTCATTAAATATTTTTTAAGTTGTGTCCTGTACTTTTCTACCTTTTTAATTAAAATTCTCAACGTGTCAAAAAGAAAAACAAACATTACCCACCTATCTTAATAATTTTTCTAAATTTTCCCTTTCTTAAATAACTATCTGGCTTTTAATAACCTTCCGTTGCTGTTTCTGATGTGTGTGCCAGTTATCAGTTCAACAGAATGTAATCGCTTTCATGTTTTAAAAATTAAATTGATATGGGAGAAAATTAGTACACCATCTAACTCTTAGGAATGGCTTCTAAGAGCCTTCGGTCCTGGGTAAACACAGCAGAATCAACTTCTTTACAACAGCAACAAAGAGGAAGATCGTGGGTTTTAAATGTGTGAGCTGCAAAGGCACTTGTATCTCACGTATGTCTAGGGAAGTGGTTCTTCCCTGGAGCCATTTTTTTCCAGAGATGCTGGGCAACATCTGGACCCACGTTTGATTGTGACCACCGGAGTGGAGGGTTTTATTAGCATCTAGTGGGAAGAGGCCATGGGTGTTACAAACACCTTACAATGCACGGACTGCCTTCTACAACAAAGAATTATCCAGCCCCAAATCTACTAGTTTACACTTCTGAGATAGAGAAAACTTGTGAGGTGACTAGCCGTCCTGGTTTGGCCAGGACTGAGGAGTGTCTCATCAGAACTGAGGACTTTCAGCTCAAAACCCAGGAATGTCCTTGTTTATTACAAATAAAAATAATCGGCAAAAAAATGTGACTGTGGCCCAGATGGCGTGGCTCAATGGTTGAGCGTTGACCTACAAACCAGGTGGTCACCATTCTATTCCTTCTATTTCAGGTCAGGACACCTGTCCAGGTTGCAGGCTCAATCCCCAAAAGGGGGCATGCAGTAGGCAGCCGATCGATGATTCAATGATTCTCTCTCATCATTGATGTTTCTCTCTCCCTTTCTCTCTGAAATAACTAAAAATATATATATTTTTTAATGTAACTGTGTGCAAAGCAATTTGGGCACCGATACTCCTGATATAATTGGACTCTTAGCCCTCTCTGCCTGGCAGATTGCTTCACAGCTCCTTTCCAAGTTAATCTGGAACTACAAATGTAAAAAGATAGTTTACATCATTTGGAAAAATGTTTCTTCTTCAATCAAAGGTGAAATTAAGACAATGTCCTTGCAATTTTTTTTTTTTTACTTGTTAAGTGGGCATAAACACAAATCCATAAGGAAGTATGTGTTTGTCAAAATCAAAACTATATCTATAAAATGTGGAGTTTTGCTGTATTTACACCTCAACAAGCCTGACTAATAAAAAATAAAGATGCAAATTGACCACCACTTTGCGACACCCACCAGTCAATCAAGAGTGAGTATACAAATTAACCCAACAAAGATGGCGGATTAGTTTGCATATGCAGGTGCCGAGCAGTAGGGGTTGAGGCAGGAACATCCATCACATGTTCTTGCCCCGCAGCCACTTGTGCGTGCACGGGCACCAAGCAGCCTGTGTCCCAGGGACAGGTGTCCTCGGGAGCCAGGCCACTCTGAGCCTGTAGGCCTGCGTGTAGGCCTGGAGCAGCCAGGGGCAGGGAGGGAACATCCCATGGACCCAGGCGCTCCGAGCCAGTGTGCATGCAAGTGGCCAAGGGCAGGTCAGGAATGTCCCCCCTGTGAGCGAACAGACAGCAGAGTCCTGCTTGCCCCTGGCCATGGCAGCAAGGGACAAACAGTCCCCCACAGGGCACCCACAAGGCCTGTGGTGGCATCAAGCAGGCAGGTCTGCAGAGAGCAGAAAACCACAGGGAGCAGGCCTAAGCCATCAGTAGGACATCCCCTGAGGGCTCCCAAATTGGAGAGGGTGCAGGACAGGCTGAGGGATCCGCCCTCATCCCCTTGCACAATATTGATTGATTATAGAGAGGAAAGGAGAGGGAGGGAGAGATAGAAACATCAATAATGAAAGAGAATAATTGATTGACTACCTTCTGCATGCCCACTACTGGGGATTGAGCCCACAACCTATGCATGTGCCCTTGACTGGAATAATCGAACCCCAAATCCTTCAGTCCTCAGGCCAATGCTCTATCCACTGAACCAAACCAGTCAGGGCAGCAAGATTGACTTTTTAAATAGAAAGTCTTCTAGTTTTTAATAAGCAGTCCTAATTGGGAAGATTAATTCCTATTGTAGGTTAATTTTTTAAATAAATAATATAGCTTAGATAATTTGTTGGGATAAAGAATAAAATTATACTTTAAAAAAATATTCTCTTTTTTAGGGAAGATAAGTTCAATGATACTGTGCTGGAAGTAACATTAAATACTAGTTCAGCCAAATTACACAATAAGGAAATCTATTTCTCAAAAGTATTACAGCTTCAGGTACAGTTAAGTTGGTGGTCTGCCGGAAACCAAACATTGCTCTCACTAAATGGATGTAAACAGGAAACCAGAAGGCTGGTCAACCTTAACTGCTCTGAAAGGTCAGAGCTAATTACTCACTGTTTAGATGAAAACATTGTTAGCTGAAGCAGCCTCTACCTGTTTGTTTCATGTTAATTTCTGTTTTGTTATTTCCTGCCTAAAGGCTAGGGGTGTGTCCCAAAGCCTTAATAAAAGGGAGAAAAAGGCCAGAACAAGTGGCAGTCCTTTCCACTAGAGGAAGGCTCCCGCCTGGCCCTCCAATATCGCCAAATTAATATTTTCTAGTCTCTCATTTCATTTGCGTGCGGCCTCCTTCAGAACCCGAACCCTGAACTGGGAATCCTGAACCACTTGGGTCGTGAAAAAAGGTTCCCACAGTGGTCTGGTTATGTGCCCTGAAAGTCTTGTGCTGCATCTATCCTCAGGCCAGTAATAAAACGGGCAAAAATTCCAAATAACCAGTCTTTCTTTAATCAATTTCTTAAGAGCAATAAAACATTTCCTACATGCCCCTACACCATTTCCCTTTCAATGAACTTCCCTTTTGATTTTACCGTTCAGAATTACATCATATGCTTTTTTTCTTGGTTGGTTAAGAAATAAACTTACCCTCCTAACATTTTAGGTATACCAGCAGCACATTGTTAACTATTTGCATGGTGTTGTAGAGCAGATTTCTAGAACTTTTCATCATGCATGACTGAAACTCTCTACCCGCTGAACCAGTAATCTCCCCCAAGACCCTGTCAATCAATGTTCTACTTTGTTTCTATGAGTTTGATTACTTCAGGTATACCTCCTGTAAATGGAATCACAGAGTATTTTATGTGTGTGCTTGGTTTATCTCACTTAGCATAATGTTTTCCAGGTTCATTTGCGTTGTGTATGTCACATTTTTTATTCATTCATCCATAGATGGACAGTTGGGTTGCTTCTTCATGGTGGCTATTGTGAATAATGCTGCAATGAGTATGGGGGTGCAAATATCTCTTCCAGATTCTGTTTTCAGATATGTTTTTTTGGATATACCCTAAAGTAGCATTGCTGATATATATAGTAGTTGTATTTTTAATTTTTGAAGCACCTCCGTACTATTTTCCATAGTAGCTGTGCCATTTCACAATCCCACCAACAGTGCACAGTTTCTCCACATCATGGCCAGCATTTGTTATTTCCAGGTGTTTTTTAAGTATCATATGATCCCATTCATATGTGGAATCTAATGGACAAAGTAAACTGATGAACAAAATGGATTCAAAGACATAGAACCATGGACAGACTTATGAATCCCAGAAGAATGGTTTGTGAAGTGGCAGAGAGGGGAGGGGGTGATTAATTGGGGAACGTATATGCACAGACAACAGTGTGGTGAAGGCCTTGGATGAGGGAGGGGGTGTGGGGTGGAAGAGGTCAGTGGGAAAAAGAATTAGGGGGACATCTGTAATACTTTCAACAATAAAAATAAATTTTAAAAAATATGTACTAGACACAGTGAGTGTGAGATATTATCTTATTGTGGTTTTGATTTGCATTTCCCTGATAATGATGTTAAACATCTTTTCATGTGCTTATTAGCCATTGGTACATTTTGTTTGGAGAAATATTTATTCTAGTCCTTAGCACAATTTTTAATTGGGTGATTTGGGCTTTTTATTGTTAAACTGCAGGAGTTCTTTATATATTCTGAACGTTAAACCTTTATCCCATACAGGGTTTGCAAATATTCTCTCTGATTCCATGGGTTGCCTGTTCACTCTGTTGATTGTCATGCTCATTCTTAAACCACTAGCAGGGGGGGGGGGATTACTACGTTTTGGAAAACCAATAATCACCTGCATATAATGGTTGTTGAGGAATCTATCATGTAGGCAACGGGACTCACCTACTTCAATTCTCTATCTCCTCTGAATTTCAAATAGAGAGAACAGTATATTAAAGGCAATTATTGAAGGTTTTGCTCAAAAAGATGTATGTGTACAGCCCTGGTATAAGTGAGAACATTGAACAGAACCTTTCAAAGGTTTGGCATCAAATTACTGGGTGGATAGGTGTGGTCAGTGAATGTGTGTGTACAAAGGTTTGTAAGTTGTAAGTAAGGGTGACTATGTATGATCAAGGTGTCTGTGTACAGTGATAAATGAGGAAGTGACAGAGCAAAGTGCAGAGGAGGCAAAGGGCAGGTTGGGTCGCCATCAAAAATACTTCTCCATGTTATTAACTATATTTTACTGGTGGCCCAGTGCACAAAATTTGTGCATGAAGGCAAGGGTGTTCCTCAGCCTTGCCTGTACCCTCTCCAATCTGGGACCCCTCAAAAGATGTCCTAATGCCTGTTTACAGGGATTGGGCCTAAATGGCAGTTGGACTTCCCTCTCACAATCCGGAACTGCTGGCTCCAGCTGCTCACGTACCTGCCTGCCTTCCTGATTGCCCCTAACCATTCTGCCTGCCAGCCTGCTCATCCCCAACTGCCCCTGCCACTGGCCTGCTTGGCCC
>PVJN01024914.1:19288-30702 GCA_004026805.1 Lasiurus borealis
CTGGCCCCCTGCTGGTCTGCTTACCCCCAATGGCCCCACCCCCCACTAGCCTGATCACCCACAACTGCCATCCCATCCTGGCCTGATCACCCCATGGCAACCCAAGCTCCCAGCCCCTTCCTTTCTTTTTTCTTTCTTTCTTTTCTTTCTTTCTTTCTTTCTTTCTTTCTTTCTTTCTTTCTTTCTTTCTTTCTTTCTTCCTTTCTTCCTTTCTTCCTTTCTTTCTTCCTTTCTTTCTTTTTCAACGCCTCTGGGATTTATTTATCTTCTATAATTAAAACTTTGTAGCCTTGAGCAGAGGCCAGGGCTGGCCAGGGTGGGTGGGAAGCTTGGCTTCCCCATCACTGGGGCTTCCTCCATCACTGGGGCAACCCAAGCCTCCTGCTCAACTCTAGCTCCTTGGCCACCATGATCTCGGTTGGGTTAATTTGCATACTCACTCCTGATTGGCTATTGGGAATGGCTTGTGGCATAATGGAGGTAGGGTCAATTTGTATGTTTCTCTTTTATTAGTGTAGATATGAGCAGGATATAAACCTATTATTAAAGATGTTGCAAATATTTTTTCTAGTTTGTCATTTGCCTTTTAATTTTGTTAATGGCAGAGTTTTATTAAGTAACAAAGCTTATTTGTGTATTTTTTAACTAACAGGAGCCTTCTTTCCTTTTAATGTTCATTAAAAAATGCTATAATTTACACATAAGGAATATTAAAGCAAAAAAATAAAATGTCCATAAACTCAACACTCAGTATAACATCCTTTGCAACTCAGTCTACAATTCAAGTCCAAAAAAGAGAGATTGGCAATAATATTGTACATCACTGCACATCTCTCTCTGGATAGCTCTACATGCTCTCAGATCCAACTGATGATAGTACAAATTGGTTAGATACTTCCTGTGAGGCAACTTATAGTAATTATCAGTAATTTCAAAACTTCATTCAACCAGGTCTATTTAAGAATGTGTGTAAGATACCAGTCTACAATGTAAGCAAAATTTTAACTATATATTATTTAAGTATTGTTTGTAATAATAAAAATGAGGAAACAAATCATATGGCAATAGGTAACTAAAATGCAAAATAATCATACAATTCAATGCTCTGTGGCTATCAGAAATGGTGATGGTGTTGGTGCCTGGCCAGTTGTATCTCATTGGGTGAGCACTGACCTATGAAATAGGAGGTCAGAGTTCAATTCCCAGTCAGGACATATACTTGGATTGTGGCCTCAGTCTCTCATTATTTATGTTTCTATCTCTCTCTGCTTTTCCCTTTATCTCTGAAATAAAAAATATATATACTAGAGGCCCAATGCAAGAAGATTCATGCAAGAATGGGCCTTCCTTCCCCTGGCTGCACAGCCTTCACTCTGGCTGGTGCCCCCTTTTCACCTTCCCACCCTGCCCAGAGGCCTGGAGTGGCAGAGGTGGTGAGGAATGCCCCACTCCCAACCACTCAGTCCCTATGTATACAAATTAACCCACCATCTTTGTTGGGTTAATTTGCATACTCACTCCTGATTGGCTGGTGGGCATTGCAAAGGTATGGTCAGTTTGTATCTTACTGCATATATTTTTAAATGGTGTTGACTTAGAATAGTTATAAAAAGATGTTCACTCTATATATTTATTAGTTTACAAAGCAAGCTGCAAAATAGTGTATGTAAGATAATCTTATTTTTAGGCATAGAAAACAGCCTGGAAAGATAAACACCAACACATTTACAATGATTTTCTCTGGGTGGGAGGTGATTTTTCTTTCTTCTTTTCATTTGTAGTTTACAAATATTAATATATATGTATTATTTTATTTTTTAAAACTTCCCATATATTCTACTATTAAAGATTAATTTCAGGTAAAAATGTAAGATGCTAGTATTTTGCAGTGTTTATGTTTTAATCAAATTGCTTCAACAAGTATAATAGGTCTTTCCCGTCTGACGGACAGGAGTCTCAATGGGCATAGTGGTCATTTTAAGGCTCAGAGACTCTGCAAAGAGGACTAGACTGTGAAGCAGGGACTTTCAACAGTCACAGAAGCATAAGAAACTTAAGGGCGTATGGTAGCTGCTTCCAGAACCCAGAAAAACAGAAACAGAAAGGAGCCTTCAGAGGCCCTTAAGATAAACATTTGAATTTTTATCTCGATGTCCTTAAAAATCCTATTTCATGCAACCTTTGGTTTGCCAGTGCACATCCAGCACACTGCCTGAGCCCAGGTAGAGATCTCTAAGTCCCGGAGTTCCACTGACACCTCTGCCCTCGAGGCTGCAGCCAGGAGTGGCTGGTAAATGTTTAACAACTGGCTCTCCAAGGAGGAAGTGAACAACTTACATGGGCATATACATTCACATAAGAGTGCTATATATTTTACTGATATAAAGAATATGTTGCACACCATTGGTATATAATAATAAAATATACAGTACTTTTATTGTTAATTTCATACAGACAACTGACTCTCACAGAAGGCTTTTGCTTTATTTTTTTACAAATTTTTTTATCCAAAGCCAACCTATGGTTGGACTTCGACCATAATTTCATGAAAGCAGTTGCATCTCAATCCACTAACACTTGCCCAATAAATGTACTATTAAATCTGATATGTGGTTTAAACTATTACTCATTCTCAAAAAGTATTTTCAATAAACTAAAACATATTTCCACTTCAGAATTACTGATTGCAATGATTTTTTCTCCATCTTTTTGCATAATTGCAGGGATTGGAACATTGTTTAATTCTATATTATCTGCAAAAATCCTGAAAGTCATCCAAATCAACTTCATTTTTGTTTGTTTGTTTGTTTTAAATATATATTTTATTTTATTTTATTTTTCATAGGAGAAGGGAAAGGGATAAAGTGTTAGAAACATCGATTAGAGAGAAACAATGATCAGCTGCCTCCTGCACACCTCCCACTAGGGATGTGCCCACAACCAAGGTACATGCCCTTGACCGGAATCGAACCTGGGACCCTTGAGTCCGTAGGCCAACGCTCTATCCACTGAGCAAAACCGGCCAGGCTCAACTTCATGTTTTAAAATTAAACTTGCCCTGGCCGTTTTGGCTCAGTGTATAGAGCAGCAACCTGCAGACTGGAGGATCCCAGGTTTGATTCCAGTCAAAGGGCATGTACCTTGGTTGCGGACACATACCCAGTGGGGAGTGTGCAGGAAGCAGCTGATCAATGTTTCTCTCTCATTGATGTTTCTAACTCTCTATCCCTCTCCCTTTCTGTAAAAAATCAATGAAATATTAAAAAATAAAATTAAACTTAAATGATAAATTTTCTTTTCATAAATGGTTATGGTGAAAATAGCTTTTCATAAAGGCCAGTAAATGGTCCTAATGAATCAAAATAATTTTGAATTCCAGAGGAATGTTTCCTTAAATCTGTTTAATTCACAATGCAATAGCTACAGACACAGCACACTTTCATTTTAATCTACATTATTAACATTTTCTCTAACATGTCAACTCCAACTCTAAAACAGAAAAGCAACAAAACAATAAGTCAGTTTCTTGTTTGTGAGTACAAGTTGATTTCCTTGATATAAATATTCCCACTGTGGCCTATTTCAAGCTTCTAACATGATATGACTGGACCTGGGGTTGGGAATTAATGTCCAGCAGTACCCCCATTACATAGTTATGTAAGTGCAGAAAAATAATTAAGAAGCGATGCATTTATTTATGAGTATTTATTACCTTCGCTTTCAGAGAGTTGAAAAAAATTGTAATGTTGACAGTGTTTAACAATGGGATGGTGAAATTCCTGAAAATTGGCTCTTATTAGCCAGCTGACACACAGCACTGGTTCAGGGCACAGCTTTGTAAGTCCTCGGAAGTGTCTGGTAGGGGCAACAATTCCAATGCAATGTCAAATATTGAGCTGCGTGTGCATTTAATACTGCTGCTATTGGCTCCTGGCTGCTTTAGCTAAGGTAATTCTAACACTGAAAGGCACATATTTCAGAGACAGTCTCTCTGGAGCCAAAGGAAAAGCTGCCTACACTACTGGATGTGTTGATAGTTGGTTACTGTTGCCAGGGACCAAGAGGGCAATGGGATTAATCTGCTATTACTGTCTCTACTTCCAGATCCTTCTTCTGGCCACCCCACAAGGACACCCTCCTCAGAAGCACCAGCTTCTACCTCTAATACCTCACCTTAAGATGCAAGTAATGTAATGTTACACAGTCCTAATTCTGCTGTTAAAAAATAGAAAAGTTCTTCATCTGCACCATTTCATTAGATCTTTATTTTTTTCCCACAGGCTGAGAATATCTGTCAAGTTTATTTTAATAAAATACCTTTTGGTGGCAAGAATTCAAGAATGAAGTGTAGAAATTAACAAATATGGTAGAGAAAATTACTTAGTAATGGAAAAGTATGTTCTTAATAATGATATTTTAAAAAGTATACGGAAATGACGATTGGATTTCCCCATTGAATCTATTGGTATATCTTTGACTGGTTTATTTCACTTAGCATAATACTCTTCAGGTCCAACCTGCTGTCACAAAAGGTAAGATTTCCTTCCTCTTTATGGCTGGAGAAAATGTACCACAGCTATTTTATCCACTCACCTACTAATGGGCACTTGGGCTGCTTCCAAATCTTGGTTACTGTAAACAACACTGCATATATTCCCAGAAATAGACTTGCTGGGTCACAGGCAGTTTCATTTTTGGTTTTTTGAGGAAACTTCATGCTGCTTTTCACAGTGGTGCACCAATCTGCATTCCTATCCACAGTGCACAAGGGTTCCTTTTTCTCCACATCCTCACCAACAGTTGTTTGTTGATTTATTGATGATAGCCATTCTGCTAGTACGTACCATATGACTTCACTTTTATGTGGAATCTAATGAAGAAAATAAAAAGTGGAGAAAGGCTCATAGGTACAGAGAATAGACTGATGGCTGTCAGAGGCGGGTGGGATTGGGGGCTCATGAGATGGGATTAAGCAAAAAAAAAATGAATGAATGAATGAATGAATGAATGAATGAATGAATGAATGAAAGACTCATGGACAGAGAGAGACAACGGTATGATGATTGCCAGAGGGAATGGGGTTGGAGGGGTAAATGAAGGTAAAGGGGGGATAAATGGTGACAAAAGGTGACTTGACTTGGGGTCATAAACACACAGTACAATATATAGATGAGGTATTACAGAATTATATTCCTGAAACTTATGTAATTTTATCAGCCAATGTCACCCAGTAAATTCAACATAAAAATAAGGAAGGAAACTATTAGTATAGATTCATAGAATATTAAGCTCTCTAATATACCTGGTAGCCTCAGCTTCCTAAAGAATTAGGTGCCCCCAAATTTCTCTCATTTACCAAGAGAAAAGCTTCCTCTGTTTTTCCCTTTTCTCTGAGAAAGTTTGATCTAATTTAAAGTTATCCATCCATTTTAATAAAATGAATACAAGTTGTTTCATAGAACAGTAATTCTCAAGCATGTAGTATAATTGAAGATAAAATATCTATAGCTCTTCTGGTAATATGTTTTAGATGGGGATAGTTAAATTGATTCTCCCATATAAAGTCTTAGATACTTGACAAACCATTGCTCTAATATATTAACTACAAATGTAATATACTCACTTGTACATACATACACACACACATATATTCTCCAAAATCTGCTCTTGATCAGCCATCTAGCTAAAAGCTTCACTAAGGGAAGAAATGGGTCAAAAGGAAGCTAGGTGTTCGGTAGCCATGTGGCTATTTAAATTGCAATGAAAAATTTAGCTCCTCATTTCAGGTGCCCTATAGACATGTAATTAGTGACTACTGTTTTAGATGACACAGATAGAGAATATTTTCAGTATGGTAGAAAGTTCCATGGGATAGCTGTGGTTCATGATTTATTATTATCAATAGGAAGCAGTTAAACACTTTACATGCAAAATTAGACTAGCGTAACATACACATTAGAGTTAAAAAAAAGTTGAAACTTTAATCTGATAAATATTATTACACATTTCTACCACCGGTGTGAGAGCTGTGATTAATTCACTTGCAGGAAATGGTGAAACAACTGTACTTATAGTAGCTAGTCAACTTCTCCCACCCATCACTTCTCTGAACAAGGAAGTTCAGCATGGATACTACATATAGTGTTTTATATAACTTTTCTCCAGGGACAAAGTGAGTGTCCACACTGCCTTTTGTCTTGAATACATATGGATGGATTGGGGAGGGTATACCACAAAAGAGCGAGAGCCTGTCTGAGAAGCATAGTCAAATGATGTTTCTACCTCTAACATTCTTTTCCTGCAGCTTTTCTTTTGCCCTAATTCCTCAGAAAGCAGTACAATGATTTTAATTGGACGAATGAAATATGTACAATAGGCTAGACCCGCTAGAGCCAATCATTTACCTTCTCCCAGACTCATGTTCCTCATCTTCTTTATAAAACAACATGATTGGGGAAGTCAGTCAGAATGGTTTCTGTGATCCCAATGATTTCCCAAAATGACTATGATCCATACCCTGGCTATCAGCCTATAGTTCTCTCCCTCACCAATGCTGCTGCCTCGATCCTCCATCATGGTGGCATGGCTGTGCAACCCGTGCAGCCTTTTGCTATGATTTAATAAATTGTTAGGACACATCACACAGTATTCTAGCTCCCCAGAATGTCCATGCCAGTCAAGAATTCCTATTTTAAGTAGTGTGTGCTGCTTGAGTGTTCTGTTGCTGAGTTGCTTTAAAGGACTTGAGGACTGCAGTGTCCATACCTCAGATTTTGTAATTTGAAGGTATAAGGATAAAAATAAGTTCTTATTCCATGGTTTTTTTATTATTATTCAAAATTAAAATAGACACAAGGAGTGGACTCTTCTTCTAGGTCCGTGGTCGGCAAACTGCGGCTCTCAAGCCACATGTGGCTCTTTGGCCCCTTGAGTGTGGCTCTTCCACAAAATACCATGGCCTGGGCGAGTCTATTTTGAAGAAGTGGCATTAGAAGTTGGTTCTCAAAAGAAATTTCAATTGTTGTACTGTTGTTATTTGGCTCTGTTGACTAATAAGTTTTCCGACCACTGTTCTAGGTTATACTTGAGAATGAAGGACATGAGTATCACTCTTTGATGATGGCTGATACTTATGAGCTTTGGAGAGTTTTTCTACCTCTAACATTTTTTTTCTGCAGCCTTTCTTTTGCCCTAATTCCTCAGAAAGCAGTACAATGATTTTAAAAAAAGTAAGAACTTGGCTTAGCATCTTTGTAGTTTGTTTATATTTTAAAACAGCCCTGCTTCAGAGTTAGGTAGATCAAGGGTCAAAGACCTGGTGTGTACCTTGCAGAAAGTTACTTAAGCCTCAATTTCCTCTTCTATAACATGTGGGTAACTGCATCTCCTTCGGAAGGCGATGTTCTTTTAGTGCAATACCAAAAGGAAGTATCTAGTACAAAACTTGGCACATGCCCAGAACTTAGCAAAGTGGCTTATTTCTCTCACTCTCCACCTTGTCCATTCATGTCCATTGGAATATCCAAACCATAAAAGTAAATTCATCTCTGGTCAAGTTCTTAGTATTTTTTTCCTGAAACAAATACTTAGCCCATGAATAGAGATACCCATGTCACTCGGGTAAACATTTGGAAGCTAGCTTTGCGTCAGCTTTGTCATTGTGCATGCCCTCTGGCTATTGTTCCTGCATTGGGCGAGGCAACAGGCCCAGGTTTCACAGTGTTCCTTTTGGTCATCTTACTGGGCAACGGGGAAGACTCTGAAGAAGCCATTCTGCACACAGGAGCCTCTCCCAGGAGAGTCATCCTTCCTCAGGGTGACTCAGCCACTGCTACCCATCAGCTTTATTTTAAAACCAGAATGCTGGGGGCCTTTTTAGCAGGGGTTGGCTAACTACTACCAAAGGGCCAAATCTGGCCCACTTCCTGTTTTTGTACCTGGGAGCCAAGGAAATTACAATGGTACCTCGAGATACGAGTGCCCTAACATACGAGATTTTTGAGATACGAGCCGTCGAGCGAGCGATTTTTGCTTTGAAATATGAGCAACATTTGAGATAGGAGTAATCGCACGGATCAGCTGGCTGCACACGACCCACCAGTTTACCACGACTCGAGCATCTCATAGTTCCCCACGCCTCAAGGTTACGGAACGAATTAAACTCCTATCTCGAGCTACCACTATACTACATATTTGAATAGTAGAAGAAAAATAAAGAATAATGTTTCATGATACATGAAAACTGTATGAAATTCAAATTTTGGTGTCCATACACAAGGTTGTTGTTGGAATACAGCCCCACCCATGCATTTGTATATTATCTATGGATGACACAATGACTGAATTCAGTAGTTGCTGCAGAGGCCATAAAGCCCACGAAGTTATGTATTTACTGCTCGGTCCTGTACAAAGTTTGCTGCCCCTTGGGGTAGAGCACAGACTCCAGTGCCAGACAGTCTGGCAGCAAAGTGCAGCTCGTGTGCCTTCCACTTGGGCAAGCTCTCTGGGCTCTTCAACCAAGAATGATAATAGCATCTATCTCATGTGGCTTTAGGAGAATTAAGCAATATGTAAAGTGCTTAGAAGAGGACCTAAGACATAATAAATCTGTCTGTCATTGGTATTATTAGTTGCTACAGTTGTTTGTTTGTTTTTTCATAAACTAAAGTAGCAGCAACAACTTACCAATTTGCTATCAATAATTGTAAAATTTTCATTTGCAGCACTTTGGTAATTAAATTTTTTAGCAATAGGGCAGTAGAAAGAAGTTTAAAGTCAACTGAAATGACAATTAGCATAGTTGCTTTCCCACAAAACTAATTCTGCATTACTTACAGATATTTTATATTCTATATCCTTCTTTCGAACTTGAGCCTTAAAAGAGCTTATACTCAATTTTGAGTTTAGCCCTCACCATCCATCTATTCCTTACAACTATTTCTAGGTACCTCTTTGGGAAGAAACAGACATAGAAACAGAGGCTAAGAATAAAGAGCAGAGGAGTAAGTTGACACATATACTGTCAACTGATCTTTGACAGGAGTAGCAAAAATACACAATGGAAAAAAGGATTGTCTATTCAACAAACAGTGCTGAGAAAACTGGATATCCATATGCAAAAGAATGAAATTAGACCCTTATTTTACACCATACGCATAAATCAGCTCAAAATGAATTAAACACATAAATGTAAGGCCTACAACTGTAAAACGTCGAGAAAAAAAACATAGGGGGAAAGCTTTATGACATTGGCCTTGGCAGTGGTTTCATGGCTATGACACCTAAAGCGTAGGCAACAAAATAAAAACAAGTGGGACTACATCAAATTTAAAAGTTTCTGCACAGCAAAGGAATCAACAGGATGAAAAGGCAACCTATGGTATGGGGAAAAGTATTTACAAACCATATATCTGGTACGGAGCTAGTCTCCCAAATATGTAAGGGACACCTGCAACTCAATAAAACTAATAACTAAGGACTTAAATAGACATTTCTCCAAAGAAGACCTCCAAATGGCATATATATATATGTGTGTGTGTGTATGTGTGTGTGTATGTATATATATATATATATATATATATATATATATATATGGGCTCAAAGTAATCATCAAGGAAATGCAGATATCACCTAATGTCTGTCAAAATGGTTATTATTAAAAAAAATAGTCAATCAGTGTTGGCAAGTATGCAGAGAAACTGGAACTCTTGCACCTGTTGGTGGGAATGTGGAATGGTGCGGCCACTATACCATATAATATGGAAGTTCCTCAAAAATTGAAAGTAAAACTATCATATATTTCAGCAATCCCACAATGGATCCAACCTTAAAAAAGAAAAGAGTAAAAGAAAATCCTATCATATGCTACACAATGGATAAACTTCAAGGATGCTATGCTAAGTGAAATAAGCCAATCATAAAAGGACAAATACTGCATGATTCTAATTATATGAGGAAAGGAGATTCCGGTTATATAATTAAAGTAGAAAGGGGCTGGAGTTAGAAAGAAATGGGCAGTGGGTATGGAACAATGAGGAGTTGTTCAGTGGGTATAGAGTTTCAGTCATGCAAGATAAAAAGGTTCTAGCTTTGGCAGGGGCAGTATCATAGCCAATGGGGTTTATCTGAGGTGCGATTATTACTAATTGAGAACTTTTCTCAATACACAGCAGTGATGACTTGAAAATATAGTCAGCACCGGCAATTTTTGACAGTATCTATGGATACTGAACTAACTAACTAAATAAATGGAAGGGTCCTAAAGAATTGTGCATGTAGTTAACAATATTCTGCTGTACAATTAAAATTTTAAGAGGGTAGATCTCATGTTAAGTGTTCTTACCACACACACACACACACACACACACACACACACATACACACACACAAAAGTAGGAAAACAAACCTCACAGAGGCCAGCAGACTCATAAAATGCCTAATCTACCTCGATGTTTGCTATGGCATTTGAAAACAGTAATCTACTTTCTGAATCAAACACAAAACAGGTAATAATATAGTTTATTTGATATGAGAGAACAGGGACTATTAGAATTTTTTTCTTATAATTCAGGTCTTTCCTTGTTGGAGTTTGGGCATCCAAAAAGAGGGTTGGAGGGAATTTATGGGGGAAAATGACCCTAGTGAAAGACCGCCCAAGAATGTGGCATGGAGGAATTCCCAATTTTTCTGTGCAACCTCCATAGCAAATACTGTGAATCTTGCTCATTAATGCATTTCTAAAACGCAAAAAAATAAAAATTAAAAAATTAAATCAGAAAGCCATTCTGCTAAAAACACTCAACCAAACAACTTCAGACTGTTCAACTGGGTGGAAAAAAAAAACGCGTAAAGGAAAGAAAAGCATTTTCTGAAGTTCCAATCTCTCACCTTCCTGAATATTTTTACCAGCACGCTCTTGGCTTGCTCTAAAACAGCGGTTCTCAACCTGTGGGTCGCGACCCCCTTGGGGGTCCAATGACGCTTTCACAGGGCCGCCTAAGACCATCGGAAAATGCAGATATTTACATCACAGTAGCAAAATTCCATGGTTGGGGGTCACCAGCACATGAGGAACTGTATGCAAGGGTGGCGGCCTTAGGAAGGTTGTGAGAACCACTGCTCTAAAACTTTCTTGTATGAATAGTAGCTGAGTCATTCTGGAGAGAGGATTTATTTGGCATGATTCATCCAGACACCAATTCAAACTCATTTTCCATGAAAGATCTGGGTCTGGCTGCCCCGCCCAGTACCTGCCCTCTGTCCTGCCCAGGCCGTACCCTGCTACGCCCAGCTTAACCCCAGATGCCAATGTCCCCTGGCGAGGAAACACGCGTGGGTTTTTCACCGGTGAAATGTGCAGCCGCACGCCAAACGCTCCCTTGCCCCCAGTTCCTGAAGTTTATCCCTGTGGTGTG